>PVHX01003154.1:0-149176 GCA_004024805.1 Geosciurus inauris
TTTTTTTTTTTTTGGTACCAGGGATTGAACTCAGGGGTACTAGACCACTGAGCCACATCCCCAGCCCTATTTTGTGTTTTATTTAGAGACAGGGTCTCATTGAGTTGCTTAGCGCATTCTCCTGTCTCAGTCTCACAACTTATAAACATCTTTTTAGATTAAAATTTATCTTAAAACTGTTATAAAATTGTCAGTTATGAGAATGATAAATACAGAAATATTTTGCAATAGAGACTGCTTTTGTAAAATGTATACCCCCTCTAACTAAAAATACCAATTTGGATTGAACTCAAAAGAATGTATTCAATTTTTACTACATATTGTAAAATTAATGTAGAAGAAAACATACCTGTGGACTATGAAGATCTGTGGTCAACATGATAATTGAGTAAGCCAAAACATAAGCAGTATCTGCACTAGCAAAAAGGGTTTGTCTAGAAAAATAAATGCATACATTATTTTGTACTTTTATTGTTTCATAGTTTTATTTAGTAAGTCATCTCAAACCCAAAGCACTTTAAATTTTCTTAGCATTTACAATGTACCTCATAATATTTTTATGAATGTGGCTTATTACTTCTAGATACTAAATAATGTCAATTCTCTTCAGGGTAGGGGATTATGTTCTATTATAAACCCGATACTCCCTAGCACACTATCATGGATATAATTCAAAAAAGAAATATCAGAATGTTACCTACCCTTGGTTGCATTCTAGGTATCTTGCAGCAAATTTTTCCATCAATCGATCAATTTTTTGAGCTTCTCCTGGAAGACGAAATCCTTCTAGAAACATGCGAAGGGCTGAAACGAAGTCCTTTCCTGAAAAGTCGTGTTGGTCCACATATGCATACATGACTTCTTTATTAAATTTATCATTGTCTCCCAGGAACTCACCCACTTGAGTCTAACATTAAAAAAAAAGATAGAAATTGATATTCTAATAAGTATATTGCATTTGCCTCAAAGTCATTTAAAAAGAAGAAAAATCTGTAATTATCACAGGTTTTTAACTACCAGGTTAACAATTTTAAACATAAAATTAAAAGTAAAATGTGCTCAATGTGCTTATTTTCTTAAAAAAATCAAGATATTCTATCTTTAGAAAATACAAAAATCAAAATTTATGTAATATTTATATATTTGGATAAACATACTTTGTATGTAATCCAGATTATTTAGGTTTTACTTTCTTTCATATTTAGAAATGCATTTTAAAGGGGACACAGTATATATTAATAACTTAAAAATAATTTTGCAGAAAAAAATGAAATAAAATGGTATTCTTACAGAGTCTAATCTTTCCTCTTGATGTAAGAATTGGGCAATATCTTCAGGTGTGGTGCCAAGCATCCCTTGTTCTTGGAGGTACTGTATTCCTCTCTTTGGTTTCTTATTAAATCTAGATGATGATAATGTTAACAGAAACATTAAAAACAAAACTACCTGTAATCCTTGAAAATGGGATCTTAAACTACAGTAAATTAATTTTCTAGTAGCACTTAGAACACAAGATCTTAAGATAATCAATACATGAATGTACAAACATACTACATTTCACCAAGTTTTATTCTTTTTTTCTTAGGAAAGAGTCTCACATGAGCTGGGTGTGGTGTTACACATGTATAATCCCAGTGACTGGGGAGGCTAAGGCAGGAGGATCCCTACTTCAAGACAAGCCTTAGCAATTTAATGGAATTTGGTCTCAAAGTGAAAAATAAAAAGGACTGGGGATGTATAGGTAGGTGATAAGAGTGTCCCTGGATTCAATTTCCAGTCAAAAAGAAACAGAAAAGGAAAAGAAGCCTCATGGAAGGCCTTTTTTTTAAAAAAATCACCTATCCAGGTCATTTCATAGACGTTTTGTTGCAAGATTATATACCTTTTGATCCATAACAACAGTGGTCAATTACACAATTAGATACAATGCCACATCGTTGGATGGACTGCGAATTAAGGATGTGAATACTAAGTATGTTATACTTTTGAATATACATTTTCTCTTAATCTTTAAGTAGCCTTGGCTTATCTGTCCAAACTGATTAGAATGGCACACAAAATCTTTCTCAAATATAGTTCTAGTTCTAGTTCTAGGTTGGGGATACAGCTCAGTTGGTAGAGTGCTTGCCTAGCATGCACAAGGCCCTGGGTTCAATCCCTAGCGCCACAAAAACAAAAGAAAACTATAATAATTATAGTTCTAGGTCATCTCTCACCTGCCTATGTCCTATTGCATTTCCTAAACAAAATTTAGCTGTAGAGACCATTTCTCTACATGCTCTTCATCAGATCCACTCATAGGGGAATTCTCCCCATACGCTTAAAGAGCCAACTCAAATATCACTTACAAATTTTCTTCCTACTTTTATTACTTTAATGCCTCATCACCTGTAACCTGAGTTACTGCAAGAGTTCTTAAATGATCTCCTTATATCTTGTTTTGCCCATATTCTAGTCTACCCCTTCAGGCTGCTACAAAGTCATCTTTCCAAACAGAAATCTGATGATGCCACTCCTCGCTTAAAACCCTCCATCAGCATGCCAGTGCCAAAAGTAACAAGATAAAAACCCCTTTTCATGGATAGTAAGGCCTTCTGTAACCCAGATTCAACTTGACCCTCTCATCTTACCTCCTGTCACTCTCCCTCATCCTGCCATACCGAACAAGAGTCCTCAAATATCCTCCCTCTTTCTTTGGTGCTTTGCACCAATGCTATTTGTTTGGACTGTTCTTTCCTATTCTGTCTTAATGATTCTCCTATAAGTTCTAATTCAAACACAGCCACTCTGTTAATTAAAAGCAAACATTTTTTTCACTGAGATAAAACATAATCTCCACGTTCCACAAGTTCTCAATCTAATGAAAGAAAACACAATTTTAAAAATAGAACAAATAGGATGTATTCACAAAGTAAGAACACAACATGGAAGAGGTGACTAATAACTGAGATAGTCGCAATGTATTTTTTGTGGAAGGTGATTCTAGCACTGCATTTTGAAGAATGATTACAACTTTTTAAAAAATATTCTTTTTTAGTTATAGATGGACACAATACCTTTATTTTTATCCATTTATTTGTATGTGGTGCTGAGGATTGAACCCAGTGCCTCACATGTGCTAGGCAAGTGCTCTACCACTGAGCCACAACCCCAACCCTGATTATAATTTTTATAAAGTGTAAGAGAAACATCCAAGAAAGAGAAGAAGCCATACTCATATACAAATGCATAAAACGACCAAGATACACTAATAAATAGCTCTGCATTTTTGGAACTGAGACAGAGAATTGATAGGAAATGAAGTTTGGAGCCTGGCAGCTCCAAATCCTGAAGGTACTACTGCCATCACAAGTTTTGATTTATTTTCAAGAGCAAGCAAAATGGAAAAGAACTTTTCATTTGAGAAAGATTATTCTAGTAAAGTTGAGAAAAGCCTAAAGCATAAAAAAGAAAAAAAGTAAGCCAATTAAAAGGTAATACTAGTCAAGGCAAGAACTGGTAGTGGTTTGACGTAAAGGATAGAAAAAAGAGAATGGATTGCAGAAATATTTGGGAAGGAGAACTGACAGAACATGGTGACATATCAGATCCAGGAGTAAGGGGAAAAATTAAAGCTAACTCTCAAGATTCAAGTTTATAAATTTAGTAGCATGCTGGAGTCATTAGCCTAAATGACAAAATAGGAATTTTTGTTTGTCTTACTGTTTTGGATAACAGTATCAAGGTATTGACTATGGTGAGAATAAAGACTGATAAATTTGGTCATATACATGCTGTGCACGAGAACTTATTCATTATCCAGTGGAGATCCCAAAAGGCTAGTAGAGAAATAAGTCTTGGACCTCAGTAGAGGTGTGTATGTTAAAAATTAACACTTGGGAGTTGTGAGATAGCAGCATAAAGATTATAACCAAAGTTATGAAAAAGAACATACTTACTTAAGGAAAGACAAAACAAGAAAAAGAAGGGGCTGAAGGACAGAACTGTGGTAATGTTTATAAGTATTCAGGAGAAAAATAACCCATACAAGACTAAGATGAGGTGGTCAGAAAGACAGGAAGGAGAGAGGATACAGTGGTGTCAGGAAAGGAGTATACAGGGAACACAGCTCCATAAAAGCATTCTTTTTAATGGCTATATGATGGTGAGAACAAAGTGGCTGAGAGGACTGAGGGCTAGGGAGAGTCCACTTTGAAGGCCTGTGACTATGCCGAACTCCCTCTTATTCTTCAAGACTTCAAATAGAACTATCTTACCTTAGCAGCACTTTGGATAACACTCTACTAATACAGGCCTTACACAGTTATTCTTAAAAATTATATACTTTGCCCATATTTGGACTATAATCTTGAATACAAGGACCAGTGCCTTTCAGTGCTTGGCACATAATCCCAAGTACCAAATATGTGTTTCCTGAGTGACCAATAGAATTTCAATATACATAGTTGTTTACAAACTAGATAGTGAGTTCCTCAGAAAGAAAGGCTAACTCATTCATCTAGTTTCCTTGGGACTTTGCATAACATCAGAGACAGATGGGACTCTGACAAATATACACTAAACAACTAGAAAGAAATACTGATGACTATTTCCTGAAGGCATTTTACAAGATTTTATAATTTTATAACAAAGAATATGTGCATGTTTTTGTCAGTTTTTTTCTAATTAAAACCCATACAAATTATCCTAACTTTGAAGTAATTATATTTTTAGAGTTCTACTCTTTTGAGAAAATAGGTGAATGATGAGAAATTTGGAAAAAAATATTGTGAGGAGGGAGGGACAAGAGATTGAACCCAGGCATGCTTAACCACTAAGCCACATACCTAGCCTTTTTCATTTATTAATTTTGAAACAGGGTCTTGCTAAGTTACTTAGGGCCTTGCTAAGTTGCTGATATTGGCTTTGAACTTGAAATCCTCCTGCCTCAGCCTCCTGAGTCACTGGGAGGGTGTAATACGCCTAGCCTGGAAAGTATTTTTAAACTCATTGTTGAAATGGCATAAACTTTACCACAAAAGTTACTTTACTAAATGTTCAATGGAACAAAATATTACATACATTACTGACATATAACATAAGAACTGCATGCATGAAAGGATTTTCTAGAACTAGGTTGTCATTTTATTTCAAGGAACGTACCCACTCCAAATTATCAATGTTCAAAAACAGCTCTTCTATAAATAGAACACTGGGATAATGCCTGACAAACTCTTAAGTTGTTGCTACTTGTGGGTATTTGTTGACAAGTTGTGACCTGTTTCTGTACTCCAAAGAATATATTAGACAAAACACTTATTCTGAATGCTTGAGGAAAACGATACATTCACTAGAGTATGTCAGCCCAATAGAGATTTTTGAAGAAATTTTGACAACTGAAATATATGATGTACAGTACTGCAGAAACAAAGAACCAATCTGAAGTATTTCAAGGAATCAATTTGAAGTACTTAGTGTAAATGAGGTAAAAACATTTTTAGGAATTCTTAAATTTTCAGGTTATCGTAAGCTACCATCCATAAGAAACTCCTGTGATTCCATGAATACTTTTAAGATGATAAAATTTTCCAACTCTCCACTTTTGTATTAGAAATCTCATACCATTAAAATGGCATGAATAAGGGGAACTAAATAAGGAGTCGTTAGAATTCTTGGATCCAAGAGAACTAACCCCCATTTTACTCACTGAAAATAGTAATAAGAAAGGAATAAAAAATCATGAGTGGCTGAGGAGAAACCCAGAATAGAAGTGGTATAATTCTGGAATTACTAGTAACATTTCTCCTTACAATTTGATACTTACAAATCTATTCCTTGTTCTATTATTTCTTTTTGTTGCTTTAGGACCTCAAATTGTTCTGGATTATCGGTGCCAGACATCTGTGTACTGTAGCTGCCTATCCCTGATGATGATGTTGACTCCAGGGAGTTTAAACTTCCGTATCTGTTTATTGTTTCAGGGTGTTTAATTTCACTCATTTCTTGCTCTGAGGGTTTTTCCTGACCTGTAAGAAGAAAAACTGATTGAACAGCAATAATTAATAATAAAATACAACTGTTATAACAATATACTA
The DNA here is from genome assembly GCA_004024805.1 of Geosciurus inauris. NCBI lineage: Eukaryota > Metazoa > Chordata > Mammalia > Rodentia > Sciuridae > Geosciurus > Geosciurus inauris. The sequence continues at coordinate 6,075 of PVHX01003154.1, forward strand.
AAATAAAATTTTGAGAATTTAGTCTCTCTCAAAACAACCTTATTGTACTGTAGACCTTAGTAGCTTCAGTACGAGATTCTTTTTCTTTCCTTACTAAGTCAAGAACTTTCACCTTTTCACTTCACAGTTTCTCTTTGGCATACCTCAATTGTCAGAATCACTACTCTGGTGTTTTGGGGCCAGTAAATAAAATAAGGTTTACTTGAATACAAGCACTCCAATACCATGACAGTTGATGTGACAACTGAGAAGGCTACTAAGAGAATAGTAGATTGGTGGCACATACAGAATGTATGCTGGACAAAGAGGTGATTCAAGTCCCAAGTAGGATGAAGAGTTCATCATAAATTTCGGTTATTCATAACTGAAATCATGGAAAGTGAAACCACTGTGGGGCAGGATTACTGGTGTATTTGTCAAAGAAAGCAAATGTGAAAGAGAAAATGAATTACTGAATAAGGGGATATATTTTAATGCTGTCTAGATAACTATTCATTACAAATAAATTATAGTGGTGCCAAGATAAACAATATATTTAATATTAAAACATAATTTGCACACGTACAATTTGCACCATTAGCAAGGATTCTTTTTGCGGCTGCAGTACCTTATATTATACACTACAGTTTTGCTCTCAGTTCATGTCTCATGAGGAATAGTTTTCCTCATAGGACTCTTGGCTAAGATAACATTAGGGTAGCCTTTTAAGCTTTTCTTTGAGTGATCATAAACATCAAACACAGATGAACAACTTAACCTTTTTCAGGTTCTTTTATAACTATAACAAAGCTGCATAAATGTTTTGTTTTGTATAATATTCAAAATATTGGAAATTTTAAGTTTAGCTAGTGTGATGGCACACACCTGTAATTCCAACTATTCAGGGGGCTGATGCAGAAGGATTCCAAGTTTGATGTCAGACTGGATAATACAGCAAGACCACATCGCAAACAAATAAATACACTATACCAGAAATAATTTTAAAGCTAGTTATTTGCATAATAAGAATGCTTTCTATCAGCTAAAGAAGTTAATATGTCATGAGACTGTTTATGCAACTATCCCCCAAAATGTCATTTATGATGAAGAATAATAACTCAAAATGTCACCTTACCAAGAGTTGTCTGAGAGTTGGGATTCACATACTGATCCTTACTCCATTCAACCATACACTTCAAAATTGACACTAAGCATTCTAAACCTTTTTTCCTCAGGCTCAATTCCTATAAAATAATTCATAGAATAAAAACAAAAAGATCTTTTAAAGAAAATGCATTCCTCTTCCTTGACAAAATTTAAACGTGAAAATGTTTTTAAAGTTCTTACCTGAACATTACTCATACCAAGTTCTTGACTGCCCCTTCCTTGAGCAATTTTTGAGAGATCATTTACTAGTCTTTCAAATATATTTGCTGCATTTAAGTCACAGTCATAGTTTACATAAATATCCACTACACTCTGAGCATCTGTAACAACATAATGTATTAATTTTAACAAAATGCATCTAGAATGTGAGTGCATTTGTTCTTTGAAATGTCTTGTAATAAGAAAGAGAGAAAGATATTTCCAAATACCTGCACAAATCCTTGTCAGTGTCTGAATAACCATCCATTTGTGATCAAATGAGCTGGTAGAAGTTTCCAAAATATATAGGAAAATTTCTTTAAAGAACACCTGTGATTGGGGGAAACTTCTATTTAAAATAATGCTTAGAATTCAGTTGTGTGATCACTTTTAAATATCCTAAAGAGGCAGAACAGAGATTAAGACCCAGGCTTCTCTGGAGTTCAACTGTATTTGAATTCTATCGCTGATATCTCAGAACTATAATAATTTGGGTGGTGATTTAAACCTGCCTTTTCACTACCAACAATGAATATTATGTTTTTTTGTTTACCATCACATAGCTACTTCAAATGAAATATGCAAAGATTTGGAGTTCCACAGGGTGAAAATTTCTTGAACATAACAACAAAACTAATAACTCACACATCATTTTTTAAATTCTCTCAAAGAGTATAATTTACACTCTATCCATCAGTCATATTTTTTAGACATCCTAATACTGGGCAAGCCTAACTATTCCTAGATTTAAATGTAATTAGTATTCCAAAAAACACAGGGTCTAATTCTTATATGGTGTATTTTTCTAATTACTCACAGAAGTGAAAATCTTTACTGCCTGAACACTACATACAAAACTATTTTTCACTATTCTTTATACCAAATAATATTATGCACAAAGGTGTGAACCTAATGAAGTAAATTTCAATTTAGCAGCTAAGAATTTTCATATTCACATTTATTTTGGAAGTGACTGAGACCTAAGAAGAGATAATCATAAAACAAAGCAACAAATTAGCATTTATGGAACATATATAAATCCAGAAATAGTCATTTTTATAATGTAAGCTAACCTACACCTTCTCCCCCCAAGGGTTAGGTATCCCTATAATCTGCTTTTTTTCAAAAAACTCAGGACATTTGTATTTACTTGCTTAATGTATATATTTCTTATGAACTATAAGGTCTAAAAAGGATAGGGACCAGTTCTTTCTTGCTAAGCACAGTGTCCACATTGCAGGGCACTTAAACAAGCATTTGATAAATATTTATGGTGAAATGGCCACAGTTTCCAAACACTGTTATCAAGTCATCCCGAAATGCTTGCAGCAAACTCACAGGGGCACGATGAAAATTTCTAAGACAAAATTCAGAGGGAAATATTATCTGTTGGATATCTCAAAAAACTGTTTGGTTTCTATTAGATAACACTAAATTCCTTTGAATGATATCATTGTCTTTGCAAACCTGGTTATGGTAGTTGCTATGATAAAAAGCAAATACTATGTGAAAATTACTAAAGAATAGGTGGTATTGTTCAATCTAATTCAAAGATACATGATGTTTAACAGTGTTCAATAAGCATACACATCCCAGTAGTAAGGAATTCTAGCTATGAATGAAACAAAAACATTATTTTTTTTCTTTGAATTTATGTGTACTATTTGTTTTGAAACAGACACTAGGTTAAGACAGTTATTTATTGAGTTGTTTGGCCCTAGCTGCTTAATAAATGAACTGCTACATATTTATTTCTAAGTGAACCATGAAAAGATTAGAGTCTCTAATAATGTCATGCATCATAAAGTTTGGAACTCTCTGATTTACATAATAAATAAATAACAGACCTGGAGACACAGGGAAAAAAAAGAAACTTTAGCTACTATCTATGGCTTATTGCAAATAAACAAAAGCCTATTATTGTAATATACCATGCCTAACAATCGGGGCTCTAAAAACTTGAAACTTTTAATGATTTCTTGAGCACTTAGAATATATAGGGAGAATAGCTTTATCATGAGCAAACTGTGTTCATACAGATTTTCTCTTAAGAGTTACATATAAACTGTATTTCTGAAATAGATATATAATTTAACGTGCATGGAAAAATCATATTATTAAAACTCCAAAGTGAATATTCTCAGAAAATGAGTTTTCATAGTAATAATCTTAGAATTTTGCAAATCATCTGTTGGATTTTCTCCAAGTAGAACAAAACTTATCTTGAATTTGAGTATCTTTAATATTTCCAAAAGCATATCTATACTCATCTCATTTATTCTCATTATTTCCCCTTTAGAGATAAAAGTATAAACCTGATCTCTTTAAACAATCAGAACATTATAACAATTCTAAGATGAGAATCTACTACCTATGAATCAACAGGAAATTTCTTAGAGTATTTCCTTTTAAATTCATTTTTATAGAAAAATAAAAATCACAACTTTCTATTTATCTTTCAATTATCTTTATGATGCCTAGTTCCATAAGAATTTATATTTCACACAGTTTACTAAATAGTCTTTATAGGAGTCTCAGCATTCAAAAATCTGTAATTTGTTGCATAATTTTCCAAAATTCTCTAGTATCATTTAAATGTTTCAGGATCAAATGAAAGACTCCTGGTTTGAGAAGTAAAAGTTCTAAAAGTTTTAAAAAGTGTCTCTTTTATTTGTAGTTCTTGAAGGTAATGGAGAAAAACTAACTAAAAATAGGAATTATTCCTAAATGTCTTGTTTTATTTCCCCAGACACGGCAAATTTCTAAATCTTGACAATATATAGGCACTAGAAATCATTTTGTGTCCAAAACTATGGCCCAAATTTTAAGTTTTTTACATATGTGAAATCCTTGTTCTGTTTTATTCTCATAACAATGTTCTAAGTGAATCTGACAGATATACGGATTATTAGTACAAAAGGATAATATGATTATTTTAACCATCTCAAAATCTGGGAAAACAATTTATTCTTCTGAGCTAACAAATTCTTAGTTTTGAGTTAGTTTTTTTTTTCTTTGTTTTATTTATTTATGTATTTTGTATGTGGTGCTGAGGATCAAACCCAGTGCCTCATGTGTGAGAGGCAAGCGTTCTACTACTGAGCCACAATCCCAGCCCCTTGAATTAGTTTTAAATATAAAATTAACAAAAATTAAATATAATGCACATATCACATCTAACATAAATGTGAAAACTGGCCAACATAAAAAAGATAGTGGGCTGGGATTGTGGCTCAGTGGTTGAGTGCTTGCCTTGCATGTGGGAGGCACTGGGTTCGATCCTCAGCACCGCATATAAATAAATAAATAAATAAAGGTCAATCAACAACTAAAAAAAAAAAAAAGTACTGTGAAACAATCGGAATAAAAGTAGATTTAAATCAGACTGCCTTAGAAATTCTCACTTGCCTATTAAAAAAATAAGGATAGTTCTAAAATATGTACTGTCTCAATCAAAACAATAATTTAACAAAGAAGATGGGAAAAGCATCTACTTACATCAGTAAAACAAAAAATCAGGAACTAATATACCTGCATAATATGTACAGACTGGTTAAAAGATTCTCTAATTTGGTTATTGCTAAATCTTTGAAAATATTTTAGAACCACATTACTGTTTTTCTGTTTTCAAAGACCTTTGGAGAAAACTTTAGGAATATATATAAATATATATGTTAGGGAAAAAAAGGTCCAACTCCTTGGTATTTATCCTCAAGAATTAAAGTCATCATAATACAATAATACAGGCATACTTATGTTTATAGCAGCACAATTCACAATAGCCAAACTATGGGACCAGCTTAAGTGTTCATCAATTGATGACTGAACAAAGAAAATGTAGAATATTTACACAATGGGAACTTATTCAGTGATAAAGAAGAATGAAATTATGTCATTTGCAGGAAAATGGATGAAACTTCAAAATACTGTTAAGCAAAATAAGCCAAACTCAGAAAGTCAAGGGTTGTATGTCTTCTCTCATATGTGAAAGCTAGAGAGGAAAAAGAAAAAGAGTCTGGGTGGGAAGGTGCGTATTTCATAAAAATTGAAGGGAGATCAGTAGAGTATAGGATAGGGAACACAAGGAGGGAGAGGAAAGGGAAAGGGGAAATACTGGGGAATGACACTGGCCAAATTGTATTGTTATATTGAGTGCATATATGTATATAAAATAAAGCCCACCATTATGTACAACTGTAATATGCCAATAAAAAATGAAAAAAAATTAAAAAGATTTTTTATTAAACATATTTTTGCCACTGGCTTCTGGGTAACGGGATTTGAAAACTGAAGGCTGCAGATGATTGATATGTGACACTAATCCTTGAGCTATAGATTCCATTTCAAGAACGATCAAGTTAGATGTTTCTAAGTGCCATTTCCTCAGGAACTAAGATGATCTTTCTTATTATGGAAGAGAGAATATGGATATTTGTTATAAACCCTAGATTAAAAGATTATTACATGTATAAGGTTAAATTATAGGTATGTTAAGCTACTTCAGAAAGATCTTTTTGTTGGTTAAAAAATAAATGTATTTCCACCATTCCAAAAATAAACCAAAAATAAAGCAAAATTTAATTTTTTCAAAAGTTTTAAAATACAACACAAAAAGTACACCCCTTAATCACATTTTTTAAGTGCCTAATACTTAAATGAGGTAAAACCATGCAGACTCATGATATATTTGGAACTTTCTTTAAAATACTGTCAGTTCATTATTACATAACATATATATAATGGCAAAGTTATTGTGAAGACCAAATTAATTTGAGAGCTGAAACTAGTATAAGTTTCTTAAAGGCAAGGGCTGTGTCATAGTTCATTTTATATTCTTAGTGTTTAACAATTGTCTAGTATTTCACAGGTACATGTTAGATGAATAGATGAATGGGGGAAAAAACATAGTACATGACAGTATACAATTATTCCACATTCTGGAAAACTTTCCATTGTGTTAATAATCCGATTTAACAAGAAACACAGTAGTATAATCTTTAATGCCTAAATGCAGAACATACCTCAATTTGCATCTTCAGATGAGTCTTGAAGTTTGACAACAAAGTAAGAAATATGGAAAGAGAAAGCTCAAAAACTTCTGGAACAGATGAGACTCCATTTTTTGAGAGTGCAACACACAGATACTGTTTAATAGCATTAATAAACATCTCATTTGTTCTAAAAACAGGTCCTGCATTCTGCAGGATGGATAGAAGTAATTGCAATGAAAGAATCTTGGATCGTAATTCATGAGATCTAAAATATAAAAGAGAAGACACAGTATATAGATAAGTTTAACATTATGGTAATCCAAAAATGCTTCCTAGTACTACTACATAATTCCATAAACTTTTCAAATGGAGAGGAACAGAAAACTCTACAACACAATAAAGCAAGTACAGTACTTGAAAAAGCTTAGCCACTAACAGTGAACACTTCCTTCATACTACATAATTCCAAGACTTTTTAGTGGGGGAAAATCCTTCACAAATATTTAACATCATGTTACTTTTTCAATAGAAAACAACTGAATATTTATGTTATGTTTGTTTCTTTCACACCCAAACTTATCCTTAGAAATCACCATAAACTTTTTCAGACTAAGTGCCATACTTTTTTCCTAGTTATGCTACTCAAAAATCCTAAATAACAATGAAAAGCTAAAAAATAAGTTTCTGGTGTATTTATTTTTCTGGTCGATATACTGTGTCATACTTCTGATTACTATCTAAGATTTTAATTAAATTTCAAAAATATGATTTTTCTCCCATTGAAACAGGTCTTTTATGTCCAAGAGACCAAGGAGACTCACCCCAGGTTAATATTTCAATGATAGGCCAATACTTAAACTCTTGCAGTTGGTTCTTGAGGGGAAAAAAAAAATTTTTTTTTTGGTCCCAAATGCTGCACTCAGTCACATTTACACAGTAAAGGGAATGTAATTGCTCTTAATTTCTATCTTAAAACTCTTACGGTTGTAATTATCAAATAATTAATGGATCTAAGTAAAGGAATACTTAATTTTATTTTTTGGTACTGGGGATCGAACCCAAGGGTGCTTAACCACTGAGTCACAAAACCAGCCCTTTTATTTTTTATTATGAGACAGGGTTTCACTAAGTTGCTGAGGCTGTCTTTGAACTTGTGATCCTCCTGCCTCAGCCTCCGGAGCCACTGGGATTACAGGCGTGTGCTACCACGTCCAGTAGGAATACTTAATTTCATGTAAACAAGTATCACAAAAAAATTACTTCCTTCTCTGAAATAAAACTGAACCCAATAATACCACGGTTCCTCATTATAAAATCATGTTTTCAAGTTAGCTACTTTGAATCTAAGAATATGTGCAGCAAATAAATCAGTACAAAAAAACGCTTAAATAAATTAAGTTAGAAACACAAAAAGATTAAGATTTTGAATAGCTATCAGAAAATACAGTGAGTCAAGTTCATGTTGTAGTGTCCTATGGCTCACACAAACTACTACTTGCAAGTCTAGCTCACATTATTACCATTTCTGCTCAGCTTGTACAGTAATTAAATTCTGCAGTTTATTATTCCCTAACGTGAGGTTTTTTTAAAATTTTATGTTTTATCCTTATATTCCTGGCTTCTAACAAAATGCCTATACACAGTATATGCTCAAAAACATTAACTGATCCATTTATTAAAGATTTACTATGTACAAGGCATTAACAAATGGCAGAACATCAAATAGTTTCTTATAATAAATTATACTTTTGAAAGGCAAACAAAACTGGAGATTTCAGGTCTGAAGTTTCTCATGGGGTAGTTTCAAATTATGATTCAAGTTTACAGAACACTTCCTGGATCATCATAGCAAAGTCAGAAAACATACAGAGAAGGAAAGACAAAAAAAGAAAATTATATTACTGTAAAAGCTCACTGAATTTTAGCAAAAAAATCATTCAACAAAGAAAATCATATATTCTATTTTGGAAAAAGTTCAGTTCAGTTCTGAGTTCTAAGGGTAGAAAAGTTCAGTTCTAAGGGTAGAAAATTTGACCTCTTTCAGCTTTTAATTAACAATAGTTTAATGATCCTGATGGCCAAGTTAAAAAGTTTTCAAACAAAAACGCCTAATGTTTTGTTTGTACACTAACAATGAGGATTAATTAGTTTACATTATTCCTTATAAGAATCTTTTGTAGTATTAAAGACTTCAACTTTCTAAAACTAGATCACTCTTTTTGCAGGTCTAAATGAACACTCCTCTCCAAAACACTCTTCAGAATCATTATCTATTCTTGGGTGTTCTTTTCATCCTTGGGATTTTAAACAATTTGCTTTTCTCTTTTTCTACCATTTTCTTCAAATCACACTTTTACTAAAAGCATCTGAGGTGCTTAATTTAAGGTCACAAATATTTTTAAATCATGGCGAAATGACCATCAATAATAATACCAAATTTCTTGTTATTTCCTTCTTAAAGTAGATCTTCATTAACTCTAAACATGTCAAAATTATCAATTTTTGAATGAAAAAAAAATCCTTCATAAGAGTGATAATTTTAAAAACATTCTTATAAACTAAATGCAGTGTAATTGAGTTTATTCTAAAATATAACCCAAATTCTTTCTCTGTAAAGTTCACATTTTCAAAATATAGAAAAATCAATAAACTATATTTTGGACTCTCAGAATTTAGGCCTAAAAAGATTTAAGAATTTATGCCTCTGGACTTAAAAAAAAGTATTTCTCCCTAAACCAGAAGAACAATGTGACAAAAAGAAACTATACAAACTATGACAAATGTGGTTTCCGGAAGCTTAAAAAGGTTTTATTTTAACTGTCTCTAGTCTCCTTAATGGACAAACTCATACACTACAGTTTTTTAGGAGTAATTTTTCTTAGGTTTTATTACATTTTGACTTGAAGTTTTCAGAAGTCTAGCATAAGGCTGGTTTCAAAAGGGCTATATTGACTCCAAAGTTACTTACAATACGAAAATATGAATTCATGTATTTATCCACTCAAGAGTATTCACTGGCCACCTACTATGTATCCAGAACTATTCTACAATGTTGTCCTACCCTTTGGGAAACAGTATAAGGTATCTTCTCTAGCAGTTTTGAAACTTACTATTTTTTAATACTTTTTTTTTTTTTTTAAGTATAATAACCCTGCCCACTTTGTAAGGTTATATAGAACAAGAATAACAAAAAAATCAAAACACTCTCAAAAGTTAGGTTTCAAGCTTAAAAACCTCTGTTTATCAACCAAAACAGTTAATGACTTACTTTGGATCTGGTGGTCCATCTGATAGAGGTTTCATTGACAGTTTACACAATGACCTGAATACTAGAAAGGCATCCTTTTGTAAAATGTGGGAAAACTTAGCACCAGGTGAAGGTCCTGAAGAATTTCCAGATTCCTAAAGAAGTTAACATACATGAAATGAAATGCATTTTCCAAGGTAAAATAACTGAGTAATTCAGTTCACTAACAGATGGGGTTTCCTCCATCTGTTAGAAGGGAATCCAGATGAGGAATTTGCCACATTGCTTTTCTTTTTAATCTGATAAGCCATTCTCATACCTAATAATAATATCTCTAAAAATGTATTATTTTAAGAGATTCTTTCTCTTAAAAGAAGGAATTCTTAAAATCTATCCAGCTTATCCTATTGATAAAAAATAACTAGCACATCATGCCCTCACAAAATACCTATCTAAAGACCTAAATTATGTTTTCTACTACATGCCACTGAGTGTTTTAAGCTCCTTCTTTATTTTACTTTTTATCTAGAATGGGCAGACATATAACAGTACAGACTGTTAGGACCATGTTTAAAAGTTGTTAACTGCTGAAGATCAACAAGGCCAAGAAAACCTACTCCTCAAGATGGAGTATTGATCTAAAAAGATGAGGTCATTACCATAGTGCTGGTTTCTTTGTAGCCCTTAACAAAGGTTAAGATAAAGTTCCTTAAAGTTTTTTTCTTACCCTATGATCTATCACTATCTTTTGACTACAACAACGTCTTTTTAAATGTAATTCCAATGGAGGTAGGGGGGACCTGAGCACAGATGAAACATACCTTAAAGTTGGAAATGCCAATATTAATATATGAGGGAAATAAATTGCTCTAATTTATATCAGTGAGAGAAAGAAAAAAATCTGTGTGTTTTTTTTTTTTAATTTCCCCAAGCTGAAATTAGTCAGCAGCATCAACTGGAAAGATGTACTAAAAGGTATTGGTAGAATATAAATTTGTCTCTCTCTCCCCCTCACCCAATTTATACCTGAGTATCATTAGAAGAGACAGACAATCTGTCATCAGGTAAGGATGGTGTATATGCAACAGAAATCGGTGTTCCTGGAATTCCATTTGCTTGAATATTTTCACTGTCACTACCATCTTCTATAGATCCAATGGTGCCATCTGTATTTGCATTTATAGTAGTACCTTCTCCCATATCTAAAACAATAAAAATAAAAAACATGCAAATACATATGACAACTGTAGTATATTTAAAAAGCACAAATTATTTAAAATAAAACAGTGGCACAAAGGCACAGTGAAGTAAAATATGTACTGGCACCATTTAAAGGTCAGCATATTTACTACCAAGTAAATGTATCTGGCATACTTCTAAATATGATCCTTAAGTTGCTGAGTGATGAAATACACTCAGTGGATAAAACTCTACTCAGGATGTGTCAAAGTAATTTTTTTTTTTTTTTTTTTTTTAGTTTACATTAGTGCTTTGTAAACTGGTTCCTATGAATTCTAATGCCTTGAGAAGTTAAAAGAAATTCCATGGAAAAATATCTCATTCTCAAATAAGTTTAGGAGATACTGGGAAACAGACTGCTTTATTAAAGACTTTAGGTTGCTAATATGTACCAAGCTCTCCAAAGAGGATATACAATATGTAGTGTTTTCAAAATATGTTTTAACAAAAACCTCTCCACTTTTTTAAGAGTATTTGTTAATATCTCTAGTAACATATGTTCTTTGGAACACAGCTGGGGAAAGGATGGCTAATACCACTGAATGCTCTTTATTACGGCACTCTGAGTAATCAATAAACAGAAACAAATGCATTCTAGTAGAACAAACACAGAAATGCAAATACCACCAAGTTCTAGAACTATACTAGGTATAATGTATATTACATTAGAAAAGAAAAAAGCAATACATCCATGTCTATGGCCACAATTTAGTAGCTATCTGGTAAGAAATTGCTCCTTTCATGCTACCAGTGACAGAAACTATAACCTTGTATATGAAGGAAACACATACGACTATAAAGAACTCAGATTCTGGAATGTGAAAGAACTGTTCAATCATGTCTCTACCATTTAATTAAATGTGTTATTTCACCTTTGCCACACGCTTTTCATCAGCAATAGAGAACGTAAGGTCTACTAGGAATCATCAAAACACACTGACACAATACATAAAAAACACAACAGGTGATCAATAAGTGGTAGTTATTACTAATTTTGTTATTAACTCATAACAACTCTCTTAACTTTTGGGTGGTTCAAGTAATATGACAGAAATGGTAGCTTCATGGATAAGGAGTCAGAAACAGCTTCTGAGGAGTCAGAAACAGCTTCTGAGGAGCCGGAAGCAGCTTCTGAGGAGCCGGAAGCAGCTTCTGGCTCCTTATCCATGAAGCTGCTTTCTGCTCTTTAAATAAGAGTGCCCTATAATACATTAAGCTGGATAATTCCAAAGCATGTTTTGTAATTAACAAGTATTGCATGAAAAAGATATTCAGTAATAAAATATATGAGAAACTCAACATCACACAAAATGAAAGTCACTTCCTCACATGACCTTTCAGAGCTTTAATATCATGTTTCATATGCTAAATACTTTCACAGCTTTTATTATAACATACATGTGTTAGACATACTAGGAATGTTTACATATGCAAAGAACTCTCTGCAGGTATCACAAAAATTTTAACAATAACAAACTAAACTATCTCATTCCCCAAAGCACTCATTCCAAACCTTACTGTCTCTGTACCCAATTACATCTCCTAAGGCCCTCTCTCCACCTCCCTTAACAAATGACTTTCACTCTCTAAGTCAAGAACTAGGTAAATTAACATGGGCTCCCTCACATCTTGCACAATGACAAAAGTTCCTTGACAAGTCTAAAAATCTTTTTCCTTCCCTCTCATTTAAGGAGAGATACTCCTTTGCATTTCTAAGGTGATCATGCATTAGCCCTCAAATCTATTCTTCTTAACTTTAGTATCCTCCTCCATTGAATATTTTCTTTTAACATTACATTTTCAACTTTGTTTATAAAACTAAATCTCTCCTGTTGCCCAAAAACCATATTCAAACCATTTCATTCTAAAAAATATTTCTTCAGTTTTTGCCATACCTCACCTCTTGTCCATTTTCCTCCTTCTTTATCAAATTTATCAAAGGAACATGAAACTTTGATAAAGAGGACTTGTTCTAAACTAAAGAGACCAAAGATAGCAAATCAGAGTGTAGATCCTGTACTTCAAAAAAAAGAAAAAAAAGAAAAGGAAAATGGACATTCGAGACACTTTGGGGACAAGAAGGAAAATTTTTAAGCATATGTATATTAAATATTCTTGAAATAGTGTTAATTTTCTTCAGTGTGAAAATGAAATTGTGGTTATGTTTGATAATGCACTCATTTGTAAAACTGAGCTATTTAGGGGTCATATAATATATACAAACAATTTTGAAATGGTTCAGCAAAGACTGACATGTATTTATGTATTTAAAGACATAAGCAAATGTAGCAAAATTGTTCTTTAGTGAATACAAGTGAAGGGCATTCACATGCTCATTTTGTTGTTTTTTATTCTTTTCTCTAGGTTTGACATTTTTCTAAGTAAAAGTTTGTAAAAAAAATAACTCCTTTCACTTCATAGTCTATACTTGTCTACATTAGGTGCAGTAAAACTCTTCATAAACAGTCATGCAGTAAACATTTTATGCTTCATAGGTCATACAGTCTCTTGCAACTATTCAACTCTACCTTGGAAGTGCAACAGCAGCTACAATGGGCAGTAAGAAAACAAATGAACACAACTGTATTATAATATTTTATTAAAAAAAAAATAGGCAGGCCAAATCTGGCATATGGGCCACAATCTGTCAACCCCTAACCTATAATATTAAAACTTTAAAGAATGCCTAGGTATATACCTCTTTCTTTCTCTTCTCTGATTATAAAGTGGTTTTAAAAAAAATTCATACCTTTCTTTAGTCTCTACATTTTCCCACTTAATCTGATTAGCTTCAACTACTAGTTTGAACACAATAAATCCTTCTATAGCATTTCTCCTGATATTTCTTAGGCCAGAGTTCTACTTCCTATTACATATTTCATAATCATTTCCACATAGATGGCCAATCTGAAGACCAAACACAGTTTGCAAAAAGTAAATATTAGGTCAGGTGTGGTGAAGCATATCTGTAATCCTAGTGACTCAGAAGGCTGAGCCAGGAGGATTGCAAATTCAAGGTCAGCCTCTCAGCAAATTAGCAAGGCCTGAAACAACTTAGTGAGACCTGTCTTTAAAAAAAAAAAAAGACTGGGGAAGAGCTCAGTGGTAAAGTTTCCTTGGCCCCAGTTTAAAAAAAAAAGTAAACATTAAGTAATAATATGATTCAATTCCACCAATATCATCATCATGCATTTAATTCATTTAGGTTCAAAAACTGAAAGACCACCCATGTTGAAAAGGTAATATAGCAAGCTTCTTATTGCCTATCCTTAGAAAGGCTTACTGCCAAAGTCTCTTTGATGCAATACACATCATCTACCTTATCAACCATTTTTTTTTCCCACTTCCACTGTTACTGTTCCCTATTCAGGCTTAGATTACTGTGCCGATCTCCTACTGAACTTTTTATTTTTCAGATTTAGTTTTTCTTTTCTTTTTTTTTTTTTTTTTCAGATTTAGTCTCTTAAAGCATAGTTCTATTCATTTCATTTCTCAGCTATCTAATCTTTGATGATAATTTATTTTGTCCTAGAATGAAGTCTAAAATATTAAACCCGAAATTTATAACCTTCTGTTAGTTGGCTTCAAACTACTTCTATAATATTTTCTATTGTATAACATCACATATGCTATACTTTAGCAAACCACCACCTGCCAATATCCAAAAGTAAGTCTCTAGACTTTAGGTAAATATATGAAATACCATACCTCTATATCTGTATGAATTCACATAGTCTCTTGTGTTACCACTTACGTGAAGCCCTTCCAAACCATTTTAGCTAGAAATAATCATTCTTTTCCCCTAAATTTCTATAGGATTTTAAAACAGAATTTTTGTTCTAACGAAACTTATTTTATTAGTCTTATATATATATACACAATTCACATGCCACTCTACTCCAGAACATGGTCTACCTTGGCTTAAATTTTTGTATCCCCCTACAAAGCCATATAGCTATAATGTACTCCAAGTACCTGCTGAATAAAAAGATGCATTAAAAAAAATGAGATCAGGCAATAGATAAATGCCTGCTTCTGGAATTATACTAAGGAAATATATTCTTAGAAATTTTATAAATGGGAATTAGGTATAGTTGAAATGCTAATACTATTATCTAAGATCCATACTATACATTTAATCCTATTTCTAAAAGTATACATAAGGAAGGGACTATGCTTAGCCCTGTGTAAGATATCATGAATTAAAAAAGTTTCATGGATTGGTCTCAAATCTAACCCAAGCTACAATACTGTTCATGAAAAACTTAGTGAAATTCATAACAAACTTTACAATAGTTTTATAAATAATTGTATTTAATCCATTACACAGGTACTGACACTATGTCAACTACTAATCTGTGATAATAAAGTTATAAAAAATCATGCTCATCTCCAACAGATACGAAATATTCAAAAACCAAAACAATTCAAGTATTTTCTAGTTCATAAAATTTAGCATATTTAGGATGATGGAAAACATATTCTTGCCCTTCTTTTACCAAGAACTAAAACTGAAATAGAATCAACTTTTTTATTGGGATGAGAAAAAGTGGGTTTTTATAGAAGAATATAACTGAAGTCTGAGGAGAAAAGGAATACTCTTCTACAATGAGATGTTAGTCCTCCCTTATCTATGGCTTCACTTTTTACATTTTAGTTATCCATGTTTAACTGCAATCTAAAAATATTAAGTGGAAAACTCTACAAATAAACAATTCCTAGATTTTAAACTGAGAAGTGTGATGAAATCTCTTGCTGTCCCACTCTATCCTGCCTGGGATGAGAATCGTCCATTCCTCTGTCAAATGTATTCATGGTGCATATGCATGTCATCTATTAGTCCCTTAGTAGCTGCTCTGGTTACCGAATCCACTATTGCAGTAATAGAGACCATATTCAAGTAACTCTCAGTTTACTTAGTAATGACCCCAAAGCACAAAAGCAGCAATGCTGGCATATCAGATATGTTAGAGACAAGCTGTAAAGAGCTTCCTTTAAGTAAAAGGTAAAATTTTTCAACTTAATGAAAGAGAAAAAAAATCATATGCTGAGGTTGCCAAGGTCTACAGTAAGAATGAATATTGTATCCTTAAAATTGTGAATAAAAAAAAGAAAATCAAGCCGGGTGTGGTGGCACAAGCCTGTAATCCCAGCACTTAGGGAGGCTGAGATAGGAGAATTGCGAGTTCAAAGCCAGCCTCAGCAACAGTGAGGCGCTAAGCAACTCAGTGAGACCCTGTCTCTACATAAAACACAAAATAGGGCTGGGGATGTGGCTCAGTGGTCGAGTGCCCCTAAGTTCAATCTCCAGTACCAAAAAAAGAAAAAAAGAAAAAGAAAATCATGCTACTTTTGCTGCTGTATATCAAACTGCCAAAGTTATGACCATGGTGCATGGTAAAATGGAAAAGGCATTAAATTTGTGTACCTACGTTCAAGAAAAAACAGTATATATAGTATATTTGGGTTTGGTATTTGCTGGTGGTCTTAAGCATCCACTAGAGGTGAGGGGTATCCTGGAACGTATCCTATGTGGATAAAGGGGGATTACTGTTATTTTTTCAGACACACATATAAAATCACCAACTTAGAAAAATGTCTTATAATTTTGCCCTTTGGGTTTCACACATTATATGCTCTTTCTGGTCAGATGAAATCCCATAAAAACAATAAATTAACTTCGAATGATGTATATTACCTCCAACAACAATGTTCACCATTTCTTCTACAATGCTCTGTACAATGTCTTGTGGCTTTTCCTCACAGTCATGGTTTTCTCCATCATATATCATATCATTTTTAGATAATGCTTTAAAGAAATTCAAGAGAACATTAATTTTTTGGCAACTTTTACTAACTATGTATGATAAGAAAGCTCCTTAAAAACATGAAAAAAATCAAATAAAATTGGAAGCAATTACATGTTAAATCTTCGAAATTTATAAACAAACCAAAACTTAAATATTTTTCAAATTCAAGCCAATTTCAACAATGATTTACTTAATAAGCTATTAAATGACTGATTTTCCAGATTACTCCTTTTAAGAACCAAACTTTTAAGTGTGCTAAATGAAACATTTTTAACATAGCTTACACAAGTTTACTTATACTTGGTATACACATTACTATATTACTCTGTATCGAATAATATATTAAGTGTAACTAAAATCTGTTTTGATTACTAATAAGATCAACATTGTACTCGAGTACAGTGAGATCCTTAAAGAGGCAAAGACAGGGCCGTCTGGGCCTCCACCAATGCTTTCCTTACTATTTCTTCCCAATAAAATCTATATTTCCAATGTAAAACTAAATTTGAGAACTAAAAAAGGAATTAATTCTCAAATTTAATGAAAAACAAAACAGAACAAGCACTGTGGATCAGAACTTCTGAATAGCCTAAGAGAAGTTATGAAGATAAAAACAGGATTTCAACTGGATTTTCTGAAATGCTGAAAATAACTCATGGTGGCTCAACTATAAGTTAAAATGCTTTGGGATCTGGGACTCTGTCCTGGGAAGCCACTGTCCCACACCAAATGGAATCAGACTGTAAATCTGGTAGTGATGCTGTCGCTACCTCTCCATATCCCCACTATTTATAATTCTGGCTTCCAGAAACCTGTCCCCCCTAAATTTCACCATTCCTAATCTACTATCTGCTACATTCTACAAAATTCTGAATACCACAAGGGAAAACTGATAAATTACCTTGACTCCGAAAATTAAGAGTTTCAAATATAACTAAATTTACATTCATTACTTAGAAGTGTGGACAAAATGATTAGTGAATTTAAATTCTCACTTAAATGAAATGACACAATAGATTAGATTAACACTGACTAATATTTATTACACATACTAATAGCTTAGAGAAGATAACCATTATGTCCAAAGTGACACACAATAAAGTAAGTGACAGAATGTGCTCTAGAACATGTACTCTGAACCAACTGCTCTCAAGTAGAATTTTCATTTTTATCAGCTGTTGGGAGGAAAATACCTTTATAGTCAAAATATTCATAATAATATTGTAGTAAATATATAATTTTGTGTTCTATAAGGCACTCAGATCTTGGTCTTAGCCACTTCTTGGTCTTAGCCCATGTAGTTTCCTCTATTGGAAAACTTCCCAAGTTTTCTAGCTAGCAATTCTGACTTCTATCTATCATGATTCACCTAACAGATCATCATTTTTCTACGAAGACACTAGCTCTCCTTAGCACAACAGCCTCAGGCATACTTTCAGGAAGCTTACCACATAGTATACACCTCATTCATGCTTACCTGACCCTCCAGGCAGGGTAGGAACACACTAAAAACCATCATTCTATCTATAATATTAACTCCAAATCCTAGCACTGTGTCTACAACACTGGATGCTCAATGGATGTTTGCTGAATTTATAGGTAAATAAATGAAGGAATAAATAAAATCTCTACTTTATCAGAGATTATCTCTTTGAATCAGCTCCTTTTTAAGTGAACAGTGAAAGGTACAGGTAATTCTGGCAAAAGCAGGCTAGGCAAATATAAATCACATTGTAGATTCACTACTAGCTTCACTACTGTGAATGAGTGATTTATCAAAATCAACTCTTTTCAAATAGATGGTAAAGTACTATTAAAAAAGTAAAAATGCATCTATTCATGCTACTACTAAGTTATGGAAAAGATATGGTTAAAAATCAACAGCTGAAAATACTGAAGTCTTTCTCATGAGTAGCATGTTCATGAGATGCTATTGAATGCAGAGTCCAGTTAACAGATGTTTTTTTAGTTGATTTCAAACAAACTTTACCACATAGTATGGATAAAGGTCACAATTACTACAATGTATCTGATATCTACTAAGTCATATTATTCTTTCTACATTTCTTCATCAAAATCTCTCATTCCTAAGCATTTCCCTTAACACACACAGAACCCCACATCCCCTTCTCAAGATTACTTTCAGCTGCAGTTGCCTGATCAGCTTCAGTCTGCTCATTTTCTGCACTGGAAATATCAGATCCATTTTCAGGCTCTGTGTCATCCTGGAGACTTTTATCCACATCATTTGTATGGGGATCAAGGTCCCCTTCATGTTCTTGGGATATATGATCAACAGTCTGAGGTGGCAAATATCTAAGTTGAGGTGATTCAGGCTCATGATGGCTTACTGGAGACTGTAAGAGATGATGATGCTGTCGATGCCTTTCTTTTTCCATTTGTTTGGCTTCCTGCAACTACCAAAAAAAAAAATTTCAATATTGTAAAACAAATAGTTCAAACTCTACAGGAATGTTGTTTCATCCAACTATAAATTCTTTATGAAAGGTGTCATATTTTCTCTAGACTTGGAAATTATAGCCCACCAGAAACAACATAAAATACACTCAAAACAATAATGTTTACTCCTTAGGTAGCTGGAAACTGATGCATAAGAACACAGATGGAAGACTTTTACTATATATATATTATTTTAATTATATTTCGTATTTAATGTTGTGAATGTATTAATTGTATAAAACAATTTCTAAAAAGCCTCAGTAATAACTGGTTTATTGCCAAAATGGATTTACCTAAAATCAAATAAAAATTCCACTAAAGGAGGAAAGAGAAGGTGAAAAACACAAATACATGTATGCTCACATTCACTTTTGCTTATACTTATTGAAATAAAGTATAGAAAGATACACAAGAAACTAGTGATAATGGTTACCTATAGAGGGTGGGAACCAGGAAATGACCAAATGGGAAACAAACAATAGGTGGGAACTTTTTGGTATACTTTCTGTAGCATGTTCTTACATTATCTTGTCAAAAATCTTTTAATTTAAAAACAACAAAATTATATTTTAAGAAGTTGCAATGAGGGCTTAAATCATTCTGCCCAGTTACCTAATAAGTATGAAAACACTGTGCCTGCAAATGTCTGATTTTTATTTTAGCAGACCTGCCATTCTAATGAATATAATACTGTCTATAAAACTGGCTTACTTACAAGATACTAAAACCATCAATCAGGATCATAAAGGTTTCCCTTTTAGCACCTTATTGCCCTTTACACATCTATTTTAGTCCTTATGACCTGAGAAGAATTATTCTAACAGAATTTTCACAGTATCAAACATGAACATTTCATACTAAGTACATAAAGTTATAATATAAATCTGAATCAAAAGATTTTAATGCCTAAAAACAAACTTGTTTAGGAAAAGCCTTAAAATCTATTTAGTACAAATTTCTTATTTTATAGACAAGGAATATGATGAGCATGACTAGTTGCACAATGAGGATAACAGAATTCTCAAACCAATACTGTAGCCCATTCATAGAAAAGTCCATTTCTAAATTAACAGTGAGAAATCTATGACTTGCAATCAAATTCCACCCTTGGCCCAACTTTAACCAATCTTCACCATGGTTTCTTGGGGCAAGTACACGTTCTAGAAAAGACATCAAATTCTAGCTTTTTCCACATATTCCAAAGTTGTTGGAAACTTTCAAAATATCTTTAAAAAAGAAAAATCGTATTTTATGAAAATAATATTCTCTATACATTTCTGTTCTTTCTATTGTACAGTTTCTCAACATCAGAACTACTAACATTTGGGGTCAGGTACTCACTCCTTTGCTGTGGGGGCCTATTCTGTGCATCACAGAGAGTTCAGCATCATTACTGAACTCTATCTACAATATTTCAGTAGCAGCCTCCTTGTCCCCAGATTTTGAACATATACTTTTGAACACAGATTTGAACATATATTTTTTCCTTTGAAAAAATTTTAAATTAGCATTTTATGATAAAGTCTAGGAAAATTTGTTTTGTCAAGAGTTTTATGTTATATGTACAACCATAAAACACCAATAAAAAAGAGTTTTATGTTAGTGGGGGTCAGGGAAATCTTCATCACATTGGATTAGGCCCCAAATTCCTTAACAAGACTCCAAAAGCACAAGAAATAAAAGCAAGAATCAATAAATGGGTTGGACTTAAACTAAAAAGCTTCTTCTCAGCAAAAGAAACTATCAATGAGGTGAACAGAGCGCCTACATTCTGGGAGCAAATTTTTGCTACACGCACATCAGAGAGAGCACTGATCTCCGGGACATATAAAGAACTCAAAAAACTTAAAAAACAAACAACCCAATCAATAAATGGGCTAAGGAGCTGAACAGAAACCTCTCAGAAGAAGATACACAATCAATAAACAAATACATGAAGAAATGTTCAACATCTTTAGCCATTAGAGAAATGCAAATTGAAACTACTCTCAGATTTCATCTCACCCCAGTCAGAATGGCAGCTATCCAAAATACCAGCAACAATAAGTGCTGGAGAGGATGTGGTGAAAAAGGCACACTCAAACACTGCTGGTGGGATTGCAAACTGGTACAACCAATCTGGAAAGCAGTATGGAGATTCCTTAAAAAACTTGGAATGGAACCACCATTTGATCCAACTATTGCACTCCTTGGCCTATACCCTAAAGATTTAAAAACAGATTACTACAGTGATGCAGCCACTTCAATGTTTATAGCAGCACAATTCACAATTGCAAAACTGTGGAAGCAACCCAGATGCCCTTCAATAGATGAATGGATAAAGAAACTGTGGTACATATACACAATGGAGTATTATTCAGCAATAAAAGGGAATAAAATTATGGTATTTGCAGGTAAATGGATGGAATTGGAAAACATTATGCTAAGTGAAGTAAGCCAATCCCCAAAAACCAAATGCCAATGTTATCTCTGATTAGTGGATGCTGATACATAAGGGGGGTGGGAATGGGGAACATAGGAGAAATGGAGGAACTCTGGATGGGGCAGGGGAGAAGAGCAGGGAGGGAAAGGGGAATGGGTGTAGTAAAGATGGTTGGTTGAGATGGTCATCACTACCCTAGGTGCATGAATGAAGACACAAATGGTGTGACTCTATCTGGTTTGCAACCAGAGAAATGGAAACATTGAGCTCTATATATGTAGTATGACTTGAAATGCATTTACATAAATTAATTTTTTAAAAAAAACAGTGAATAACAAAGCTAAAAAAATTTTTAAATTAGCATTTTATGATAAAGTCGAGGAAAATCTGTTTTGTCAAGAGTTTTATGTTATATGTACAACCATAAAACACCAATAAAAAAGAGTTTTATGTTGGGGGGGTCAGGGAAAGGGTGAGGTTTAGCAATAATATATACAAATGAAATCAGACCTCCAGCTAGGAAGATTTTAGCAAATACAGAAGTTAAATTATCTGTGTCCCGTTCTCCTTTATTTTATCTCTACCACTTTTCCAAAATTATCCATGACATAAAACATGCTCACACCTTTATCACAATTCAGTTACATATTTGTGTCTTATTTGTTTAATATTCATCTTTGTCTCCTTGGCTCCAATCTGTAAAATCTTTGAAGGTAGTGTTCAAGTCAGTTTTGCTCATCACTAAATAACTGAAGCCTAACACAATGCTAGAAACATACAAAAATAAATAAATAAAAACTTGTTGAACAAATTAAACCAACAAAACTTATGTTTCTGCCATTAAAACCTGACAAAATTATTTTCATTTACATTGCCAAAAATGCAGCATGATCAGTTTGTGGTTGCAAAATATCAGAACTAAACTAATGCCAATATACAAGAGAATAAAGGAATAGACTACAGAATATCCTGGAGAACTATACATCTATAAGAAAGCACGAGGACAATCTCTAAGGATGGACAGAATGTGCTTTCCAGGACACACCGTTAGGTAAAAAGAGAAAAATACAAAAGCGTATCTACAGCAAATGTGGTTCCCAGCCTTTAATGGCCACCAATGATGTGGCTTTCTAGTGTACTCGATTTTCACTCCCTTGTGCAGTCCCCTCCAAACTGTGCTAAGCATAATCTATGTGAGCATTTCTGATTATAAGACATAGCTTCTGTCTTGTCACCTTCTTTCTTGAATCATTCTTTCTGGAGAGGTTAACTGCAATGTCAGGAGCAGCCCTTTGAGACATACAAAGTATAGAATTAAGGCCTCTCCCCAAGAGATTAGGTCTTTAAATGACTGCAGACCTATCTGATATTCTGACCCATGTAAGCCAATGGCAACCTTATACAAAACCCAAGCCAGAACCTCCCACCTAAGCTACCTGTGGTTTCTGTACACTTTGAAACTGTAAGAGGTGATGTTTGCTATTTAAATCTAAAGTGTGAAGTGATGCGTTATGTAATGATAACTAATATAGTATGTTACCGTTCATGTAAGAAAGTGACATGGGAAGCTATACATTTATCTACTTATTTGCTAAGAAATGCAGGAAGGATAAGGTAAAAACTCAACAGATTAGATATATTCAAGGGGTGGAAAGAAGGGAGGAAGAGAAATGGGGTAGTAAAAATTAGAAAGAAATGGGACTTCTCTGAATATATTCTTTTATACAGCTCTGATTCTTAAATCACAGTAATATTTTACATACCCCCCAAATAGGTACATAAAACTATTCAGGATGTGAAGATTTCTGAAAATGAAAAGAAGTTAACAAATCAAGCTACGTGTATTATAACAAGATAAAATTACCTCTTTGAAGTTGAAGAGTGTGGGGAAGAAAGGAACTAACATAAATAACTTTGGAAAACAGTTTAAACATAAATCTAAAGACAGAACTGAACATAAATACTGTAATCTACTTAGTAGATTTGCTTCTTTCAGTTAGCAATTCTAAAACTAACATGTAACATGATTGAACAATTAGTACAATGTAGAAAATTAAAGCGTGATTTCTTACTGTTTAGAGAAAGAATTTACAAATAAGGAAGAAGACTGGAATGAACCCTATGTGGTTGCAGTAGAATCAAATATCAGTACAAACACTGTATGGTTTTTAATACATACAGATAAATAGTCATATATGGTGTATGGAAATGGGCATGGTAGGAGTTTGTGTATAGATATACATTTCCTAGCTCTTTCTGCTGAGGGCCTAGAAGCAATAACACTCTACAGATAATGAACACACTGAACACCTGGATTCTGGTTTCCAAACATCATTCTTCAATTGAAAAAGTGAGGGCTCCTAGTTGAAATGGTTGATTCCAGGGCCAAAGGAGGAAAAATCCAAAATGAGCATGGAACATTCTGAGATTCCAGGAAAGGATGAAAGTATTTGAAAAAGAGGAGGGCTTGTCAAAGGACACAAGGCCAAAGCTGAAATAATATGGGCAACAAACAAAATAAATACCTATGAGTACAGATTGCTGGAGTAAATAGAACTGAATAAATAAGTAAACTGGTAAGGGGAGGAACTGTAGTTAATAAATATAGAAGGAAAAAGAGAAAATCACCATTACAAAAATATCACAGAAATAAATGTTGCCAATAAGATCTACTGTTGGGTATCAAAATTGTAGAGTATGGGGGATTTAAGGAGCAGCAGGATATCTATGCAGTCTTAAAATATGTTTCTAAGACATTTATTACGTGCAAGAGAAAAACTAGTACTTGGTGGAGGAACCTGACAGAATAACTAGTAACTTGGTGGAGGAACCTGACAGAAAAACTAGTAACTTGGTGGAAGAACCTGACAGATATAAATTTAACCAAGTGGTCGAAGTTAACACCACCCGTAAGAAGATATATCAACATCTTCAATTCCTAACATGATACATAAAAAGACACATTATTTTAGAGATGTTTTAGCAAACAAATGTTTAACTTCATTCTAACTGTGAGAAAAAGGAAACAAAGCAAACTAAAGGACACCGGATCAAAAAAACTGATTAATACCCTTTAAGAACAGCAAAATCATGAAAGACATGGGAAGATGGAGGAATTGTCAGAGTCTAGAGAAGACTAGGACATAACAACCAAATGCATACTAAATGCAATGTGGGATCCTATGTCAGATCACAAACAAAAAAGAGACATTAGTGGGAAAATTGGTGAAATTCAAGTAAGGTCTGTGGTTTAATTATGAATGCTGTACCAGTATCAAACTGTTTTTGATAAATTATACTATGGTTAGGTAAGATGTTAAAATTAGTTCAAAATGAAAAGCTGGAAGTTTATTGTTAATTATGAAGACCTAGGCAACAGAACACAAACCGAACCAAACCCACAGTATAAAACCTAAATGATTCTCTAGTTGTTGACCTCTTACCAACCAACTTGAAACAGTTTTAAGTATAAGGAATATCACAGATCTTTAATATATGAAAGAAAAGGTATATTTAATCAATGTAGATCTTTATTTTTTAAAGGTCCAATATGTAACTTTATACCAGAACAGATTAAATTAGGTACTTTTATTTCTACATTACCCTTTACTAAGCTGAAATTTAGTTCATAAATACTTCTCTGAGGAAGATGGCAACGAATATTTTTCACATTCTATTTGTGAAGAACTAAAAATATATTTTGTCCAAAGTCAAACAAGTCAAAATAAAATGGAAACAAAAAAAAAATCTCCAATAAAGAGAAATGTAAATGAAAGATGCCTTTCTCCACAGAAACAAAGATTTCACTATAATTACTGTAAACTCCTTTCTATATTTGATGCCTATGGTGCTCTACTCAGTCTTTCTATTTTAAATACTTACTGCTTGGTTTTCCATGCGTGCAAAGATAACATTTAGCATCTGAGTAAGAGTAGCTTTGGCTGTTGTCTGATTGATGAGATTTTTGCTTGCTAGATAGATATTGTAACATGTTCTCACAGCTTGCAGTACAGTTCCTTCGTGAATTTCTATGTGTTGTGATGTGACTGCAGTTAGTAAAGCCTTTAAAAAAAAAAAGGCGAAGTTAAAGCAATTTTTAGCATCCAGAGTTTTAGCAAAAAATTTTTAAAAATGAGTTTTTTCATATTAAAATCAAAACTTACAGAAACAATTAAATAATTATTGCTTTCAGATAGTATATACAGAATTTTTACCTGCCTTGAATATGTCATCAACCGTTAAAATATTTGATGTTTTCCTCATTCTGGCAGTAGTTTCCACATTATCTTCCCAATTGCAGAACACTAGAAAACCATTTAACTAATATGTTTTAACCTAGGTTTCATTAATATAAATATTATTTAATTTAATTAATTAAAATGTATGGCATTTGAACTCTGTCACAGTAGAGCATCCATATAAACTTCATACAATGTATCTATTAAACTAGATCTTCAACTTTGGAGGATAAACACTGCCTGTTTCACCTCCAATTTTTCTGATATCTTTTTTACTGCCTGGACTTAATAAATGTGTTACTGTTGAAGACATTTGTGAATTTTTAGAATAAAGCATTTAAAATAATTGTAAGGTGACTTCTCTAATAAAATGATCAACTTTCATATATGTGCATTTTCACACACTAAGTTAACCTGGAATTTCTCAAGTATAAACACTTTTTTTGGGTGGGTAACTGGGATTGAACTCAGGGGCACTTGACCACTGAGCTACATCCCCAGCCCTATTTTGTATTTTATTTACAGACATGGTCTCACTAAGTTGCTTAGTGCCTTGCTTTTCCTGAGGCTGGCTTTGAACTCAATATCCTCCTGCCTCAGCCTCCTGAGCCGCTGGGATTACAGGCGTGCACCACTGAGCCCAGCAAGAAAAAACACTTTTATCTTTCATCTTGTACAATACTATGCATAGATAGCATTAATAAACGTATTCCTGGAGTAAACCCTAAAGACATCAAACTGTATATGATAGGTCAAAATAATTGAACTGTTTTTTCTAAA
The DNA here is from genome assembly GCA_004024805.1 of Geosciurus inauris. Lineage (NCBI taxonomy): Eukaryota > Metazoa > Chordata > Mammalia > Rodentia > Sciuridae > Geosciurus > Geosciurus inauris. Next base: position 32,606 of record PVHX01003154.1, read on the forward strand.
ATAAAATGTGTGATATAAACACTGCTACGAAATGGAAAGACCCAGAAAGGGCTATATGCACACATCAAACATTTCATACATGTAAACAATTTTCAAAAGTACTATAGTCATTAAAATTTTACTGATATATAACATACTACCATTAATAGACTGAAAATATGACTAGTTTTTCTCTATAGGAATTCAACCATCCAGGTTCATTATAGCATGAACCTAGAACAGAGTTTTGCTGAGCAGGTTCAGTAGACAGATAGGCACAAGGGAATCAGGAAAGCTGGTGGACAGGATTTCATGTGGTGATTGCTCCATGCATTGAGAGGGCAGGCTATAAAGGGTCCAACAGAAAGAAGAAAGTAGGGAGCTCACAGATTTAAGAACCACCCTAAAGCTTGAAGGGGAGAATACATATGACAAACATACCAGAAATAGAAAAACTCTGGAACAGACTCTGGGACCCAAACCTAAATTGGGAGATTCTAAAGAGGAATACAGGAATATAGTTGTCTTCTAATGAATTCCTGGCATTCAATAAAAATCTCTGGATTTGGAGTCTAAAAACACCAAATGATCTCAAGTATAGCAAGAATGCATGTCAAATGACCTTACCTAATATTTCAAGGTATATCAGAAAGGTTTCTGATTTTAAAAAGTATAAATTATGAACAACAAACCACTTTATATAACTAATTACCTTTATTATCTGCAACTGAACTCCTTCATCTGTTTGAGGACCTTGAAAGCAGCCACATATTGTTTCAATTATTCTATCAATCAATTTTTTGCCTGGTGTGGTGCTATCTGGAGCATTGCCAGTCAAGTGTCCATAAGCAATAAGTTTCTGAAATGAAAAAAGGAAACAAAGATTCTAATTAACCTAATATATATATACACACACACACTAACTGAATATATTAAAATATAATATGACTTAATGTATATTAAAATTTTTAATGTATATTAAAATCAAGGTTTGATCAAAGTCAAAGGCAACATCAACTTTTTCGGTTTACTACCTATAAACAGGTAAAATTATTTATACTTGGAATAATCACAAAAGAGAAATCAATAGGCAATACTTTGAAAAAGCCAGGCCTTTTGAGAACATATGTCTGATGTGCTAGAATTGCTTACTGCCTTCTATCTAAACAAGGTTTTATTGATACTGCTTTTGTGGAAACTATTTTAAAACTTAAATGATAAAAAAATCTTTCCAAATTAGATCTATCAATTTGCAGCAAAACCTGTTTCTACACACTGGCTGCAATAAAGCACCTACTTGTTCATTTATCATTATCATTATGCCTTGGAAGGAAAGCATTGATATTATAATTCCAATTTTCTGAAGAAAACAAGGTTAGATACCAGATGAACTAATCTTTAAGCTATCTTAAGGACAAATTATATGAACTCTTCCTACCCACTGAATTGTTGGTCGAATTTGTTTAATATCCAAAGTAAGTACCCATGTATCTGGAGGCTGGCTTGTCTTATAAAATATCTAAGAGGATCTTGTATGTGTGTGTGTAGAACAGGATGAAAACATTCAGAAATTTTTTTGACATAAATGAATGCCACAGCCGAAGTCCAGAAGTGAAATACTAAGTTGTGGATATTAACCAATTGCTTTAACTAAAATAGCAGGCACTTAGTAAAATCATTTCCAAATAATGACATATTTAAAGTCAGCATCAAGTTACAAACATTATGGTTCTTCCATTTCACTGATGGAAAGAGTCCAAACCAGCATTTTCATTACTGATAACCTCAGTAAAGACTTTAGGTCTAAGCTAATGATTTTTGTTACCACTAAACTAGAAACATCTTTTTGCGACTAAGTTTACTGTCTAATGAATATAAGCAACTATTTGGTTTCTCATCTCCAAAAAAAGAATATTCAAAGTTTTCACAGAAATATCTGAGTCATCAACTGTTGAGTAGTCTTTTAGAAACACCTTCCAAATAGATGGTTTTTAGATACCATTTTATACACACCTGTAAACAATCTAGAGATGTACTAACTATGCGGGGACATTTGGATTGACATGCCAACTCAAAGGGTAAGAAGTACTTGTCTGCTTCAATAAAATTGGTCTTTGATTTCACTGGTGGAAGGGTGCTTGATCCAGCTTTTGCTTCTCCATGAGGAGGACTAAAATAAAAAGAGTCCAATTAGAATATCACACTTATCATTACTGATGATAAGTTCATACAGAAACTCAGAATTTCAGTTCTAAAAGGAACTTTGCCAAAGCAATTCTCTATCTTACCACATGCCATGAGGAAACCAAAACTACCAAAGCTGATTTGTCACAAGGTCAAAAAGTAGTGGCCAGAGCTGTTAAACACAGTACACATGTGTCTTATCTAACATATTTTCAAAGATCTCTAGATCTTTTATATAAATACCTCACTGCCATCTAAATTTGTTATTATAATACCTTAAAAAGTAAATGGGTTTTCTACTTGTCCTGAAGTTAAACTGACCTTTGGAGTTATTCAATTCTGCTCTAAAGAGGCTAACACTATCAAAGAAATCTAACTTTTTAAAATATGAATCAAAGTCTTTAAGAAAAGACTTTATTTCATAATATTTCAGAAGTACCTTTCTGTACTTATTTATATAAGACTTTTACATTTAAATTTGCTTTCAAATTATATTTAAGACCTATTTTTTTAAAAAATTGATTTTACTATAAACTTACATACATAAAATTTGCTACATTAAAAATATGACTGTATTAATATTTCAGCCAAGACTAACAAATTTGCAAATTATTTGTATTAAAGAAAAAAAATCTCACAAACCTCTGTTTTTCAGTTTCAGCTTTTATTTCCTCTGGCAGGGGAAAAGAAAAGAAGCATACATTAGAAAACTTCACAACAGGAAAGTCACTAAGTAATCTGAATTTATGCTTTATAAACTCATTTTTAACTTCTACAAAAATTGAGGAAACACAAATTAAAGAAATTTGGGTGTTTTAATATATGTATTTATTTAGTATAAAACCAAACATTAACAGCCATAGATGTGAAATTCCCAAAGGATTCACCTTTCTCAGAGCATTCCCTTTCTTGTCAAGGAAGTCTACTAACCACAAGTATTGAATAAAATATTATATATGTTACATACTAAAGTCACAAAATGTAAAGCCAATGTTGGATGACAGGGAAATAATTCTCAATGCACCAGTCCTATGCATCTCAGGGAGATTATCAGGCCTGAACTGTAACTTCTTGAATATGTTTATATATATGAATATTTAAACAATTTTTCTATTTATGACTATATAAAGTACAATAAAATATGCAAGCCCACTTTAAATTATGGGGAATTTGCCCTTTCACTATGCTATAAGGAATGAGCTGAATTAGATAAACCCTACCTATAAAAGAAGACCCTTAAATGTAATTGATACATTGGGGACTCTGGTTAATTGACTAAACCTACTTGAAATCTGGAAGGAAAAAAAAGTATTCAAATAGAACATGTGCCAAGCACTGTTTATTCAACATGTACTAACGTTACATGGATGATTACTTTTCACATGTACTAAGATATTTAAACCTTACAACAACCCCATGAGGTATGAACTATGATATCTCCATTTTAAACATTAGGAAATCAAAGTAGAAAGACTGAATAATTTGAGGATTGCATGGTTTGTATGGCTAATTGCATTTCACCAAATTTCAATATCAAATGATCAAACTACAGATCCCGGTTTATTAACCACTGTATAATATAGGAGTAAGAATATTAAGCAAAACGTGAGTATTATAAACAACTCAGGCCTATACATTTAGTAATTATTAGAAGTATCGGAAGATATATTAAGACCCCCACAAAGCGACATTGCCAAATCACCTTGCTATACAATATACTCCAACTATGTGAGGCACTTGATTTTCAGTATTTCAGCCTAATTCTCTGTGGACCAAAGTCCTTTCCATTTTACCAGTGGTAGGAATAAAACAGGGACAGTATGAAAAATATTACCTATACCTACTTAAAATACTACTTAATAAAGGTTCACGATGTCTAATATTTAAAATCTGCATATCAGCTACTAAAATTACACAGCTCACAAGTACAAAAAAGCAAAACTTTATAGCACCTTAAAAATATGTATGGATAAAGAAAAATGCTATTCCAATTACTCTACATTTTCATATAAAATAATTTTAAGAGTACTTTTCATTTTAAAATATTACCATTATTATTTAAGAGGATAAGCTCTCACTAAAATACAGGTATGGGAGAAAAAAGATTTGAGGCAGGGAAAGGCATAGAGGTGGCAGTGTTTTAATAAGGTGAAGTTTTATTTATAAAATGATTAGGGAAAAGAGTATTCTGATTAAGTAAATTTTACATTAAGAATATCAAAGGAAATGAAACAGTTTAAAAGAGCACTGTTTTGATACCTTCTGTCACTAAATAACTGTGTGACCAAGAGAAAAAACACTTTCTCATTAAATCCAGAAACAAGGTTGACTATTGCTACAGTTCAGATACTGAATGTTCCTCAAAGGCTCCTTATTAAAAGGTGGTCCCCAGGGTGGCTCTATTGGGAGGTGATGGAACCTTTAAAATGAGATCCTAGCAGGAGGTCTTTAGGTCATTGTCCTTGAAGTGGATAGTGACTTCCCAATCTCCTCATTCTTCTTTGCTTCTTAGATATGAAGTGAACAGTTCTGCCAGCCATGTGCTCCTGCCACATATGGTACCTTGCCACCATATCTGGCAATCATACATTGAAACCTCCAAAATTGTGAGACAAATAAAGCCTTTTTTCTTATAATCATCACAAGTACTTTGTTATGGTAACAGAAAGCTGAGTAACATAACCACAATCAATTAAATATTCTGAGAATACTACACATTGTAAGATAATATGAGATAATATAATTTCTGAACTGAAATAAGATACAAACCAGAGGCTTGATTTGTTCAGTGATATTTAACTGTAAAATCCTAGAATTTTAGTATTGAAATTCTTTCAGTAGTTATTTTCTTTCTATTCAATAACTCCTCTATATCTTTAGAACTATTTTTGTAAAATTTTTAAAATTACCTCTTAAAAACATATGCAGTGCATGATATATAGATGGAAAATCTTTTAAATCAAAATTGGAGGACAAATCACTGTGAATGAGCATAAGAATAAATTTTAAGTGTTTTGAAAGGAACACAAGTTTTATTCCTTTCAGACACATTCAATAATTGAAACCAAGTCAACAATGTTCATAAGAAGTCATTTAATGAACATATTCAAGTTATATCTGATCTCCTAAAAATATAAAAAAATCCTCTCTATTATTTTTACTATTATTTAGAAGCTCCCTTCCCCATTGACAATGCAAATATAAACTTCAACACAATACCTACATGGATTCAATTTCATCTTATATGTAGTGCTGTTTATAGAACAGCAGCAGTTACTCAATGCTGACTCAACTGGTAATCTAAGGAAAGATTTCAGTCAAATCAATAGTTGTTAGTAAACACATTAGAATTTATACATCCAGGGTGTTACTTTAGTACTATGATCCATCTCAAATTGTGTACACAAAGCTGGGAGTGATAGCTCATGCCTGTAATCCCAGTGGCTTAGGAGGCTGAGGACAGCCTCAGCAATTTAATGAGACCCTGCCTCAAATAAAAAGGGGTACGGATATAGCTCAATGGTAAAGCCCTGGGTTCAATCACCAGTACCCCTCTCCCCAAAAAAGTGTATACAAGCATTATTCTAAGGAAAAAAGTGCATGACTCTCATTAGATTAACAAAGAAGCACACGACCCACAACCCTGTATATAAAGTTGTTATAGGTCAATTATGATTAAAAACAGTGACTTGAATCAACTATGCCAACATATATTAAAGTACTTTTTACCAAAATATGAAAGAACTTTTTAATAAAACATTGCATAAATACAAGGAATTACTCTGGAAAATAACATTCCTTTGGATGTAAAGACTACCAGGTTGACTTTTCAAAAACCACCCATGTGACTTTAGAAACACATTTCATAGAAGAATTAAAATACAGGAGTTAGAATGTCAGTAATCTAGAGCAGAGATAATGGCTTGAACTAAAGCTGTCATAAGAGGAAGGAAAAATTATAAATTCCATGGGCAAGGAAGAATAGAATCACCTCACTGTTGGGGGGAGGGTGGTTAGCAAAAAGAGATCTGGCTTGCATGCCTGGATGAAAGGTACCATAAACTTAGACATAAGATGCAGTTTTCTCATAATGTCAGGAAGGCAGTGGTGAGGGTGGAGAAGGTGAAGAGGTAAGTTTGAGTTGTGTTTTATTTTAAACTATGAGATGAAAGTTCAAGTGGCAATATTCAGCAAGAACCAAGACATGTTGAGTATACCTCATCTGAAATGCTTAGGACAAGAAACATTTCAGATTTTATAGTTTTTCACAAGTTGGAATATTTGCAAAGACTTTACTGGTTGAGTAACCATAATCTAAATTTATGAAATCAGAAATGCTCTGAGATCACAAATTTTGGATTCTGGAACACTTCTGATTTTGAAATGATTTTTAGATTAGGGATACTCAACCTGTAAAGGAATCTGAAGACTGGGAGGTAGTGTGACAGACTTTTTTTCCAAAATGGCCAGTATGATATCTGCCATGCATATTCTACAATGCGAACTTGCCACAACCCCAAGAAAAGCTAGAATCTAATTCCCCTTCCCTTGAATCTGGGCTAACCTTGAAGATTCACTTATAAGCAACAGAATGCAGTGGAAGTGACAGTGTATAATCACCAAGGTTAGGTAAGAAAAAAACCACGTAGCTCTTGCCTGATTCTTTTGGAATGCTGGATCTCCAAACACCCTTCTTGGGACCTAGAAGCTCTGATGTGAGAACCCCAAGCAAGCCAGTTAGAAAACACATAAAAGGTTTAGCTGACAGTACCAGCTGAACCCAGCTTTCAGGTCATCACAGCTCAGGCACCAGGCATGTGAATGAAGAAGAATGCAGAAGATTTCAGTTCCCCACCATTCATAACTCCCACAGTCATTTCAGTCTTCTCAGCTGAGGTTCCAGACATTGTTCCAGACATGTCCCATCAGAACTCCTAACACAGAGTGTGTAAGCATAATAAAACAGTCACTGTGTCACACCAAGAAGTCTCAGGGTGTTTTATTATTCAGCAATAGATAACTGAAACAGAAAAGAATTACAGACATAAGAAGACTGGGGTTTGAAACAAATTCTTAGCAAATAGGAGGGAGAGAAAAATGAGAGGCACAAAGTACTTTCAGGAGCATGGAAAATTCTTTTAATATGTTGTGAGGGTATGGATAAGGAAATCAGATAACTAAGAGATATAATGCTTAATAAAATGCACCTTAATAAAATGTGCTTTGGGCCCTAAACTAATTCCCTTTTAATGCTCCTTTATCTACCCCCTAAGAATCTGGATAATAATCTACAGTTGACCTGGCCAACTGACTTCTCTCCTTGAGATGGAACTCAAAATTCACCTCCTAGGTGAAAATTCCAAAACCAGCAAGAGCTCCCCACCATTGTCCACACTCACCATCAGTGCTTATGTGCTCCCATAGAAGGGAAATACAATATGTAGTACAATATGATATTTTGATGTGTTTGCATTGTCAAATGGTTAAATCGAGCTAATTAATGAACCTATTATCTTATTTATTTATCATGTTTTGTAGTGAAAATATTTAAAAATCCGCTTAGTAATTTTGAAATATACAGCAAGTACTGTAGTCACAACAGATAAAATATGGAAAGAGCCTAAGCATTCACTGAATGAATGAAATACAGAAAATATGGTATACACACACACAAACATACTCACAAACAGAATCCTATTCAGCCTTGAAAGAAAATCTTGTCATTAGAAACAACATGGACAAACCTAGAGGACATTATGCTTAGTGAAATAATCCAGGTATAGAAAGTGAAATATCATATAATTTCATTTATATATGGAATCTAAAAAAGTCAAATAAACAAGGGTAGAATAGTGGTTACCAGAGTCTGGGGAAGGAGATGTTGACCAAAGGGTACAAAACTTTGGCAGGATAAGAGGAATAAATTTTAGTGACCTATTACAAAAAACTTTCCTCTTTTAAACAATGTTTTTTCATTCCTGATACCTAGCACAGTGTGAGAAACACAAAGTACATATTCAATAAATGTTATCATATTAAAAAGAAGAAAATAAAATCTTCCTCGTCTTTCTCTATTATTTCCTTCCCTTTTCCTTTTCATACCTTCCCAACTTATGGTTCTTAAATCTAACAACAGGGGTAGAAAGTGATGCTGTGAGTTTCTAAAGCTACCTGTTTTGAATTTATTCAGAGTTTAACTTCTACTTAGATTCATGAGTTTTCAAGTCATTTAACTGGTTAGAAGAAACAAAGCTATGAAACATAAGTGATTTGGGAAAAAATATATATATACTTTTTGTTTATCAGTCTCAAATCCACAGATGCTTTCCAGCTTTTCTCTTCAAACAAAACAAAACGTAGTGAATGTTCTCAATCAATGGTTTTCAAAATTGTTTAACTGCAAACCATAGGAAGAAATATTTCAGACTGGTCCCAGAACATAAATTATTACTCTTATTATTTGCAACATATTCTCATTTTCTATTCTATTTTATTAAAAAACAATAACACTAGATATAAAACACAAAATAGACTTTACAACCAATGATGGTTTGTAACCATTAACACAAAATGTGCTGGTACCATACACTAACCTACAGATTCAAGAAGTTGAGTGAGCCAGATGTGATGGCAAATGCCTGTACTTCCAACAACTCAGGAAGCCGAGGCAGGAGGATCACAAGTTCAAGGCCGGCCTCAGCAACTTAGTGAGACCCTGTCCTAAAATAAATAAAAAGGGCTGAGGATGCAGTTCAGTAGTAAAGCATCCCTGTATTCAATCCCTAGTAATGTGAGGAATAAAAGGGGGGAAAAAAGCCACAAAGCAGCAGAACAAATCAAAACAAAATAGAAATCCAAGGAAAGAAATATGAAGGCACATTATAATCAAATTACAGAAAACTAAACATAAATAAAAATACCTTGAAAGCACATTATTTATAGAGGAACAATGCCTTAGAATGAAAATGGATTTCTCACAAAACATATGGTGGCCATCACCTGGGGGCACTGGTACAACATTTCCAAGAGCTGAAAGGAAAGAACTATTACACAGAGTAATGCATAAATATATATTTTTTCAATGAAAAATCCTGAAGGAATGTAATATAAAATCAAGATCTCAGATGAAAGAACAACAACAACAAAACAGTAGCCACTAGACCTACCCTGAAGGAATCTCTAAGTTCTTCAAATAGAAGGGAAATGCTAAAGAAATTTTGAAACATCAAAGAGAAATGAAAAATGTGATGATACAGAGAAATGTAACGGTATCCTCCCTCTTTAGTTTTCAATATATGTTATACATTTGAAGTAAAAAAATAATAACGATGTCACTTATTGTTCTTCATGTATGTGGGGGAAATTTTTTTATACGATTTTTTTAAACCTTTATTTTATTTATTTATGTATTTTGTATGTGGTGTTGAGGCAAGCGCTCTACCACTGAGCCACAACCCCAGCCCCTATGGGAGAAATTTATAAGAGAATAATGCCATTAAGTGGAAAAGCAAAGGGATGGAGCTAAAGTTTCTACAGTTTACTTAAATTGGTATAATGCTGAGCATCAGTATGTTGCAAGTTATGAATGAATAATGTAAAGCCTAGCCACCATTAAAAAATCAAATATATATTAAACAAACTCCACAAAAAAATTAAAATGCAATGCTAAATATTTTGAGAAACCTACATAAAAGTAGAAAAATGGTCAAAGGAAAGAAAAGCAATACCAGAAAACAAAAGTAAAGTGGCTGAATTAAGCCATAACAATATCAATATTATATTAAATATAAAAAGTCTAAGTACAAGAATTGAAAGACAGAGTTTGGCAAATAAAATTTTAAAAACATGAACCTACTATAGTAGTGTTTCCCTCCCCAAAGAGATACATTCCAAGACCACTAGTAGGTGTTTAAAACTGTGGAAAAGTACCAAATCTTATGTATACTATGTTTTACCTATACATGCATACACAGAGCGAATGCCTTTTCCATCTTTATGACTTATCACAAATTATGACCATAATTTTTATAGTCTGAGATATGATAGCAAAACTAGTATGAATTTCTTTTTCTTTCACAAATTATTTTTGGACTGCAATTGACTGCTGATAACTAAAACTGTGGAAAGCAAAACCCCAGGTAAGAGTGGACTACTATTTTCACTAATAACATGCAACTAACTTTAAATCCAGTATTGTGATAATACAGGTAGGTTGAAAATAGATGGAAAAAGATATTAAAAGAAAGCAGGCTATCCCAATGCCAGCTAAATCAGAAATGGACATAACAAGAAAATGACTGAACACAATACATTATATAATGATAAAACAATCAAAACACCAGGAATACATAAGCAATCCTAAATGTGTATGCAATAAACAAGAGCTTCAAAATACATGACTGAAACACAGAAGAGAAAGAAAAGACAAATCTGCAATCATAGCTTAAGACTTCAACATCCTTTTCACTATTTACAGAAATTTTAGACAAAAAATCCACCAAGGAGATAGAGCTAAACAATACCATCTATTAACAGGATTTAAATTTATAAAACAAGAATAGAATACACATTCTTTTCAAACACCCACAGAATATTTGCCAAGACAGTCCACACCAGATTATTAAACAAAACTCAACACATTTAAAAGAACTGAGATCAGTGCTGGGGCTGTAGCTCAGTGGCAGAGCACTTGCCTTGCACCTGTGAGGCACTGGGTTCGATCCTTACCACCGCATTATAATAAAGGCATACTGTCCATATATAACTACAAAAATTTTTTTTAAAAAAGATTATACAAAGTATGTTCTCTAGCCACAATGAAATAGGAATCAAAAGGAATAACAGTTAAGATTTCCAAATGCTTAGAAATTAAACACAATTCTAAATAATCCATGTGTTAAGAGGAAGTCCCGAGGTCAATTTAAAACAATAAAAAAGAAATGGAACAAAAATGATAATGTACTGAACTTTGTGAGATAGAGCTAAAACATGCTGAATGGGAGACTCAACACCAAATGCTTCATTAGAAAAGAGGAAAAGGCTCCAAATCTAAGCTTCCCACCTTAGGCAGTTAGGGACGAAAGTACAGAATAAACCAAAGCAAGCAGAAGGAACGAATACAAGAGCAAAAATCAATTACATTGACAATAAAAATAGGAAACATAAATGAAAAAAGCTGATCTTTGAAAATATTGATACAAATGAAAAATATGATTAACAGTGGGGAAAAAAGTCACAGAATAGCACAGGAAAAAAAAAAGATACAGAATAGTGCGATGAAACAGGGTATTATTACACACAATGCAGACATGAAAGGGATAGGGTGCAAACAACTCTACAAACATCAATTTGTCAACTGAGATGAATGGACCACTACCCCCAGAAGAACAAATGACCACATTTCTTCCAACAAGGAATATTTTAAATAGTTCTATAACTACCAAAGACATTCAATTAATAGTTCAAGACCTACGAAACATGGGATCTCCTAATTCAAACAGTTTGGAAAATTCTACCAAATATTTATAAAAGAATTAAGCCAATTCAATACATATTTATAAAAAGCTTCTCAACTCTTTTAATAAGCACAATGGTTATTTTGGTCTGTTTGTTTTTTGGGGTACCAGGGACTGAACTCAGGGGCACTCAACCACGAGCCACATTCTCAGCCCTATTTTGTATTTTATTTAGAGATGAGGTCTCACCAAGTTGCTCAGCGCCTCGCTTTTGCTGAGGCTGGCTTTGAACTCTATACTCCTGCCTCAGCCTCCTGAGTCAATGCTGTTTTGATAACAAAACTGGATTGTTGTACAGAGTAGAATGAATTTGATAAAGAATAGCTATGAAAAAAACCAACATGAACTTAACGTAAAAAATAAATACTTTCTCCTGAGATCTGGAACAAGGCAAGTATGTTTGTACTCTCATTACTTCTATTCAACTTTGTACTAAATGGCATGAGAAGGGAAGAGGAAGGGAGAGAAGAGGAATAGAAACATTTGGACGGGAAGGGGAAAAAAATTCTTCTTCCAAAGATGGCATTATTTTAAGTAAAAAATGCAAAAAATCTTGAAGAAATATCTCTTAGAACATGCAAGTGAACTTGCAACTTAGTGAGACCCTATCTCAAAATAAAAAGGAAAATAATAAAAAGAAGGGGCTGGGGCTGTAGCTCAATGGTAGAGTGCTTGCCTAGCATGCGTGAAGCACTGGATTCGATCCTCAGCACCACATATAAATAATAAATGAATAAAATAAAGACCCATCAACTAAAAAAAATTTTTTTTAAATAATAAAAAGAAATGGGCATGTAGCTTGGTGATAAAGTGCCCCTAGGCTCCACACCCAGTACTAAAAAAAAAGTACAAAAAAGGAAGCTATAGAAAAATATTTGCAGATCACCTATTTGACAAAGGGCCTGTACCTACACTATACATTTTTTCAAACTCTTAAAACTGAGCAGTAGGACAACCACCATTAAATTTTAAAACAGGCAAAAGACTCGACATTCCCCCAAAAGAATGTATATATGACAAACAAACATATGAAAGATGTTCAACATAGTTATTATGAAAATGCAAATGACAACCACAATGAGACTACACATCTATTAAAGTAGTTATAGTTTAAAAATATTGACACTATCAAGGGTTGGTGAGGATGTAGAACAACTGGAACTCACATACATTGCTGGTGGGAATGTAAAATGGAATAGCCACTTTGGAAAACATTTTGGAAGTTTCTTATAAAGTTAAACATATACTTACCATATGACCCAGCAATCCCACTTCTGGTACCTATCCTAGAGAAATGAAAACTTAAGTTCACATAAAAATCTATACATGAATGTTTATAGTAACTCTAGTCATACTCCCCAAAACTGAAAACTAAAATATTCTTCAATGAGTGATGGAAAAACAAACTAATACATCCAAATAATGGAAGAGTACTCAGTAATAAAAAAGGAACAAACTACAAATACATGCAAAAACTGGAATAATTTTTTTTCTTGTTTTCTTTTTATCTCTCTTTTTTTATTTAGGTTTACATGATATCAGAGTGCAATTTGATTCATTGTACACAGAATTTTGAGGATAACATTTCATTTCTCTGGTTATGATATAGAATCACATCACACATGCAGTCATACATAAAGCTAGAGCTATGATGACCATCATATTCCACCACCTTTACTGTCCCCACACCCCCTCCCCTCTTACACCCATGTGAACAGAGTTCCTCCATTGTTCCCATGTCCTTCCCCCCATTATGGATCAGCATCCACTTATCAACGAGTACATTCGGCATTTGGTTTTCTGAGATTGGCTCATTTCACTTAGCATGATATTCTCCAACTCCATCCATTTACCTGCAAATGCCATAATTTTATTCTGCTGAGTAATATTCCATTGTGTATATATACCACAGTTTCTTTATCCCTTCGTCTATCGAAGGGCATCTAGGTTGGTTCCACAGTTTAGCTATTGTGAATTGAGCTGCTATAAACATTGAAGTGGCTGCAGCACTGTAATATGCCGTTTTTAAGTCTTCTGGGTTTGGACCTAGGAGTGGGATAGCTGGGTCAAATGGTGGTTCCATTCCACGTTTTCTAAGGAATCTCCATACTGCTTTCCAGATTGACTGTACCAATTTGCAGTTCTACCAGCAATGTATGAGCGTGCCTTTTTCCCCACAACCTCGCCAACACTTATTGTTGTTTGTATTCTTGATAGTTGCTGTCCTGACAGGCGTAAGATGAAATCTTAGGGTAGTTTTGATTTGCATTTCTCTGATTGCTAGAGATGTTGAACATTTTTTCATATATCTGCTGATCGATTGTATACCTTCTTCTGTGAAGTTTCTGTTCAACTCCTTGGCCCATTTCTTGATTGGATTGTTTGTTTTTTTTGGTGTTAAGTTTTTTGAGTTCTTCATATATCCTGGAGATTAGTGCTCTATCAGATGTGTGTGTGGCAAAGATTTGTTTCCAGAATGTCAGTTCTCTGTTCACTTCATTATTTCTTTTGCTGAGAAGAAGCTTTTTAGTTTGAATCCATCCCATTTATTGATTCTTGATTTTACTTCTTGTGCTATAGGAATCTTGTTAAGGAAGTATGGTCCTAATCCTCCATGATGAAGATTTGGGCCTATTTTTTCTTCTATTAGGTGTTGGGTCTCTGGTCTGATTCCCAGGTCCTTGATCCACTTTGAGTTGAATTTTGTGCATGGTGAGAGATAGAGGTTTAGTCTCATTTTGCTGCATATGGATTTCCAGTTTTCCCAGCACCATTTGTTGAACAGGCTATCTTTTCTCCAGTGTACGTGTTTGGTCCCTTTGTCTAGTATAAGATAATTGCATGTAAGTGGGTTTGTCTCTGTGTCTTCTATTCTATACCATTGGTCTACATGTCTATTTTGGTACCAGTACCATGCTGTTTTTGTTACTATAGCTTTGTAGTATAATTTAAGGTCTGGTATTGTGATGCCTCCTGCTTCACTCTTCTTGCTAAGGATTGCTTTGGCTATTCTGGGTCTCTTATTCTTCCAAGTGAATTTCATGATTGCCTTTTCTATTTCTATAAGGAATGACATTGGGATTTTAACTGGAATTGTATTGAATCTATATAGTACCTTGGGAAGTATGGCCATTTTGACAATATTGATTCTGCCTATCCAGGAGCATGGGAGATTTTTCCATCTTCTAAGGTCTTCTTCAATTTCTTTCTTCAGTGTCTTGTAGTTTGTATTGTAGAGGTCTTCCACTTCTTTTGTTAAATTGATTTCCAAGTTTTTTTGTTTTTTTTTTTTTTGAGGCTATTGTGAATGGGATAGTTTTCCTAATTTCTCTTTCGGAGGGTTTATCACTGATTTATAGAAATGCAATTGATTTATGGGTATTGATTTTATATCCTGCTACTTTGCTGAAATCATTCATTAATTTTAGCAGTTTTCTGGTAGAATTTTTTTGATCCTATAAGTAGAGAATCATTTTGTCTGCAAATAACGATAGTTTGAGTTCTTCTTTTCCTATTCGTATCTCTTTAATTTCTTTCGTCTATCTAATTGCTCTGGCTAGTGTTTCAAGGACTACGTTGACAGTAGTGGTGAAAGAGGGCATTCCAGTCTTGTTCCCGTTTTTAGAGGGAATGCTTCCAATTTTTGTCCATTTAGGATGATGTTGGGTTTAGCATAGATAGCTTTTATAAAGTTGAGATATGTTCCTACTATCCCAAGTTTTTCTAGTGTTTTGAACATAAAAGGGTGCTGTATTTTGTCAAATGCTTTCTCTGCATTGATTGATAAAATCATATGACTCTTAAGTCTACTGATGTGATGGATTACGTTTATAGTATGTGTCTCAAAGATCACATACTATATATCCTATGTATATGACATTCTTAAAGCAACAAAATTATATGACAGAATAGACCAGTGTTTGCCAGTGTTCAAGTATATAAGGAGGAGTGTGCATGTGAAAACACAGCACAAGGGAATTTTTTGGAGTGTTTATACAGTTCTATATATTGACTATGATAAAGGTTACAGAAATTTTCACATGTATTAAAATTCATGGAATTGTACACCATAAATCAGAGGCAATTTCACAGTATGCTCATATGAAAAACAAAATTGTAAAGCAAAAGTAAGATGCCTGGGTCATTCGCAGTGACCAGAATTCTTAGTGAATCAGAATTCCCAGAACTACAATGCAGTTGGTTGCATTTTTAAGAAGTTGCTTGGGTTATATTGGTGTATATCCTTTTAACATGATAAGCTTGATAAAGATGAGTACTTTTAACTCCTTAAAGTTGATTTCTCTATCCATTCTGTTACTTCTTTAGGTCAAACTTTCATGCCTTGTCAAGCCAATTCATCTTCTCCTTAGTGCTAGAGTGATCTTTAACAAGATAAAGTTCAAGCTCTTTAGCATGGCACATAAGAACTCCATGATTTGGCCTGTCTACCACTCTCATCTCTCTCTATGTCTTTTTTGTATTTTGCAACCCAGTAACAAAGGAATGTTGCAAATCCTCTAAAAAAGATCTACTATTTCACACCTCTAGGCTTTTGTTCCAACTGTGTCCTCTGCCTGAAACCCACTTCATCATCAATTTGCAAGTACTTCTCAAGACAGCCTCTGTCATAAGTTCTATGTTACTCCCCAACTAAAAATCTTTCAGTGATTTTCCATCACCTATCACATTTTCCATGAGTCTCGTCTCTTATCATTCCTGCTGTACACTTAAAATGCTAATCTTTCCCATACCTCTCACAATTCATGCCTTAGCTATTGATGCTTCTTCCCCCATTCTAGAATAGTTTTCTCACTCTTTTCCTGTGTAAAACCCATGTATCCTTCTTAAATATATAGCTGTTATCTTCAAGAATTCCCCAGAATTTAAGGCCAAGATAATTATACTTCTCTATTCTCATAGCTTCCTTTGGTTATTATACTGAAACTTTTTAAAAATATTTTGTTTAACTATGTGTAATACCTAAATCTCTACCTGTAGTTCAGGCCACCCTCCTAAACTTATCATGTTATAAACTACTGTCAACTAAACATCTTTACTTGCATGTCCTACCTGCATCTCAACCTCAATTTAAATATAACAATTGCTTTTCTTCCTCAACTCCTTTATCTCAAAAGTGCTTTCTTATATTATCATTTTTTAACCAATCCAAGAGCCCCAAATCACTTTATTAGAAACTTCAATATCATTTTAAATCCTTCCTTTCTTCCTCATACTCAAAGAGTTATTAAGTCCTATTGATTTGCTGAGATCTAAGCTTTCCATATTCAGTGCCTCAGGTTCAAGTACTTGCTTCTTCAAACCTGGACATGGCAACAATTTATTAATTTAATGGTCTCACTGCCTACAGTTCTGAATTCCGAATCCCAGCAATCCTTTTTTCATTATGGCAAGGTGATTTTCTGAAATACAGCATCATCATTTCACTCCTTTGCTTGGCACTTTACTATCTATAAGAAAAAGTAGAAACTTCTTAGCATGGCATAAAAAGGTCTTCAATAATCTGGCTCCTGCTTTCTTCCCTAAACTATATCTCACACTCATAATGAATTTCTTATAGTTCCTCAAGTGCAGCCATGCTTTCTCATACCTCTATGCTCAAGCAAGAAGTTTTACCTGTAAAATTCTACAGCATACTCATCTGGCAATCTTCTAAGACTGAGGTCTAGGGTGATAAAGTTCTATCTGCTCTATAAAAGTATTCTTAATCCATGACCCTGACCCACTACTACTCCTGGAAAAAGCTGATCAATTCTTCCTTTAGGTTTCCATCAACTTCATATATGTCTACTATAACACCTACTTATTACTTATAACATCAATTTACTGCAAATCTGTCTCCCTCCACGCCAGGAGACTTATCATCTCCCTCAAGGTAGGAACCACATATGAAGGTTCCCCCACTTCCCTAGTTATCTAACACAACTGTGAGATACACTGAAAGTTGCAATAAATGTTTATTAAATCAAAAGGCAAAAGCTAATCAGTCTTTATATTGTTGTCCCCTTATCCTTTCACTAGGGATTGAACCCAAGGGAACTTTACTACTGAGCTACACCCCTTTTTCTTTTTTGAGACAAGATCTTATTAAGGCTGGCCTTGAACTTGTGATCCTTCTGTCTCAGCTTTCTGGATAACTGGGATGACAGCTGGGATTATGCACCACCACGCCCAGGTTTTATGTTGTTATTAACCATGTGGTAAAATCAGAATTCACAATAACAAAATGTAGTATACAAAACATTAGGTTGTCTCGAAATGCCACAATGAGACAAAAATCTACTATTTTGCTTTTAAAAAAGGAAAACAACTAATTAACAGGTATTCATTCCCCACATACATGAAATAAGTTAGCTAGTTATGATGAATGCTTTTAAAGAAAATACATTGTTCCAAAGTGCAAAGTAAAGAAAGTTATTTTTCATACTTTCTCACTGCACCATTCTGCACCTTTCTATTCTCTCTCACCTATCCTTAGGTTATATTAGGAGTTTCCCTCAGGCCTATACCAGTCCTGCCATGCCCTATAATGACCCATGCTCCAAAAATATTCCATTCTCTTATTTTAAAATTTATCATTCTCTCAGTGGGGCAAAACTCAGATGAAGGCAAGGGAGTCCTCTCATGAAACTTAAGGACACCATCCAACTTGAGTAACTGTTTAATATTCCCCAAAAGAATATGTATTTTAAAAGAGGTAGTTATAAATGCAAATAAATAGTGAATTAATGTAATATGACAGCAGCTTTCTGAGACATTTGATGGATGAGGAAGGGAAGTAAGGTATAAGTTCATCTACTTGGGACTAAATGAGTTATTATCAAGTTATACTACAATGGACACAAATTTCAGCTCACTGATTTCAAGAAAGCACTTATCAATATGAAACATGAGAGTAAGAACATCTGCAACTCACAGTATTGTTCTGTAATTCAAATGAAATAAACAGGGAAGTACTAAGTTGCAGGTTCTATAACTGAAAAGAACTTGGTATCCAACTCCAGAATGAATGCAGATCCAAAAATTTCCATGAATAAATCATACTGGTTTTTCAATGAGTTTTCTATAGACATCATGTGACTTTGTGTCTGTCTTCCATACCTAACTCATTTCTCTTATCCTTTTAGCTGCTTCTCATTCCTCCTGAGGTCTACCAAAAGCTTGCCATCACCTATTTTTCTAAAATACTGAATATTCTTTTCATTCCACAATTTAGTGGTCACCTGGTAGGTAACAGCAAGGGTTGTTAACTACATGCTAATTTGCATTTTAAGTTACTCTCATTTTTAAATTGTCTCAACGTCTTTAAAATTTGTCTTCATGAATCAAGAAATTTATCGATGACGACAGATTCTGAGAGTTTACCAAGAAAAGAGAAAGATAAGGACAATTTAGAGGAAATGAATAAAAACAGAATGGTTCAAAAAATGGAAGCGAGCACCATGCCTGGTGCCATGTGCCTATAGTCTCAAATACTTGGAAGGCCAAGACAAGAGGATGGCCTGAGTCCAAGGGTTCAAGGACAGCCTGGCTACTACAGTGAGAGCCACTCAAAACAAAACAAAGGAACTGAAATATTGCTATGGTTTAGATATTGGTTTGAGTATCTCTCAAAGGTCCATGACTTAAGGGTACCACTGTTGGGAGGTGGTGCAACTTTTAGGAGGTGGGACCTACTGAGAGGTCCTTAGGTTATTCAGGAGGGTACCCTTTCTGTTCTTGGCTAGAGATGTGACTTTTTGTTCCTACACATGCTCCTGCCATCATTTACTATCTTCACTAAAACAACCAATGCAGGCACCACACCTTTGAACTTCCAAAACTGTGAGCTAAATAAACCTTTATTTCTCTAAGTAAGTGGCCACAACTATTTCATTGTAGTAATGCAAAGCTGACTAATACAAATGCTATGATAATTTTTAATGAAAAATTCAGCATTAAAAAAAGGTGTGTGTGTGTGTATGTATTTGTTTTGTTTTGAGATGGGGTCTTACTACAAATGCCCCAAGATGGCTTCAAATTCAAAATCCTTCCACCTCAGGCTTCCTAGTACCTGAGATTACAGGCAAGTGCAAGAATTTAAGAATTCAAAAGAACTGGAAAAAATGCAAAATTCTTTTAAATATATTTTTTAGTTGTAGATAGACACAATATCTTTATTTCATTTATTTATTTTTATGTGGTGCTGAGGATTGAATCCAGTGCCTCATGCATGCCAGGCAAGTGCTCTACTACTGAGCTACAATCCTAGCCCTGCAACATTCTTAAGAACACCTAATCTCCAGATATTTTAATTTCTTATATACTTCAGGGAGAACCAAATTATTAACAATGACTATCCTACACAAAATATTTGGGAACATTAATTTACTAAATTAACAAAACCCTTTCATTAAGAAGTTTTAGTCAAGCAAACTGGTGAAAAATACATTAATTACACAGAACAACATTAGGCAAGCAAGAGTGGCAAAATCAAACAAAGCTTCTCATTTTCTGTTAATGAAAGATAACATTACTTTTATAAATGTAGGATAGAAAACTTCAATGAGCCTGAATTTGTAGAAACTATTTGGGAGGATGTTACAAAAAATCCAATTCAATAATACAAATCTGAAAACTGTAAGTAAATATTCATAAATATAATTTTACTGATAAAACAAAAAAAAATTCAAACCAAGAAAAACCAAGCAAATAAAAATAAATATAACAGTGATGATTTTGAGAACCTAAAATTTTCTTAGAGAAACCAGAATTTTGAATGTTAATTGCCTATTTCAAGTGTGCTTTTTAAAATGTAAAAGAAAATTAAGAATGAAAAAATGCTTAAGTATTTCATTAGAAATAGGTAATAAGATAATCACATACAAAGTTTAAGACTTTTCACTGATTTTTTTTTAAGGGAAGCATATGCTACAGATTACTAAGAATAGTACCTTTTCCATTCAAGAGTTTTCTCTAACAGCCATAGAAACAGGGACTAAGAAGGGAAATAATGAAAATACTACTCTTGTTTCATATAATAAACACAAATGCATTGCTGCATTTAGGGGAAAAAACATTCTGATAATTAACTCTAGTTTCTGCTCTTACATCTTCTGGCAACAGCTATAGACACAGAATTTGACAGTATTTGCCCTAGGACTTATATCCTCTAATAATTGTAAAACTTATTTTGGGGCACTGTTTTATTTTTAAAGCTTATAATTAACTGCTAACTGACATCAGACAATCTACACCTTATTTTTATTCCTCATAGTCCTAGAAGATGCACAGAATTCTGTTCTTATTTCTAAAGATAAATGCACATTAGAATTTAGATACAACCTTTTGCTTGTCACGTATTAAACATATTCTCAACAAGTAATAAAACTTATGGAACAGAAGAAGCATGAAGATCTAATAAAATAAGCGAAACAAAATAATCAACTTCTTCCCAACTATAACACTTTAAATCTAATATATAAAAATAAAATTTTAAAAATGTTAAAAGTGAGCACTGGAGAACTTCAAAGAAAATCCTAAAATTATCTGGAAAAAGCAGCAAGCAATTATTATAAAATAACACATAGAGGACAGTGAAGTCTCATCAATTTTACCAGGTATCATGTTAGGTACTATGCTAATATAAACTGAAAATAACTCATTGAGTAAGTGAATGTTATTTTTAAATTACTTGAGTAAAAATCCTACAGTTAAATAACCTATCAATTCAGAGCGGGAAAAATGAACTTGTTAAATACATAACTCATATGCTGCTTTGGTATGTTTGTGTCCTCCTCATTTATATTTTGAAAACTAATCCCCAATGTGATGGTATTAAGAGGCAGGGCTTTTGGGAGGTGGCTAGATCATGAGGGTGGAGATCTCATGAATGGGGTCTCTTATAAAAGAGACCTGAAAGAACCCATCGCTTCTCCCACCAGGTAAGAAAACAAGTAGAAAGTGCTGTCTATCAGGAATGGACCCAAACCCAGTCAGGGATCTTTGACTTCCCAGCCCCCAGAACTGTGAGAAATAAACATTTGTTGTTTCCACATCATTCCATTTATGGTATTTTGTTACAGCAGCCAGAACAGACTAAGACATACCCTAAGATATCTTAAGAAAAAATTATGAACAAAATGAATAAAATGTATAGAAAGCAAAAGTACAATTATTGTAATTACAGAATTCTTGTCTATTTTATTTGTAGAAAAATTACAAAGGAAAGATGAAAAATAGATTAAAATCATAAATATAATAGAATAAGTACTTATTTTCTTATTACTCTGTTGTAGATATGTACCTACTAGCATAGGCATAGCAGGTTTATGGCAACCTTACTATTAGAAATGAGTGGCCATACTCTAATCCAATGATCTCAGTCCTAAAAGTTATTTTAAATAGTTCTGTATACACAATAAAAACTCAAACAATTTTGCAGGAATTAATAAAAAGAATTGGTGTAGAATTTAAATGTAAATGCCCTCATACTAAAAATCATTTAAACAAATGACAGTATTAAAATGCGTGATAGGAAGACAACACAGATATATAGAAAATACATATGAAATATTGATAAAAGAAAACAGAAAATCATGACAATAATACAATAATTACATTTATGTACTGACAGAAGAAGCCACTGAGATGTATAAGCTATTTTTGGGTGACAAATTCATATTTGTAATTTCACATAGATGACATTTTAATAAGATTGTTTTTATTTCAATTCTCAAAATGATTTGAAATGCTATAAAACATTAGAATAAAAAGCAAGTATTTTAAAAGGGTAAAGGGTACAAGTACAATAAAAACTAACCTATCCAGAATTCTGGAGCAATTACAGAATGGTCAAAATATCCAAATGGCTTAAATTATCAAAATCTTTAAATTTTTGCTTAAAAAAATTTTTAAAGACACACTTGGAAATAAACATGAATTTGCTTAACTTTTATACAACACACAGAACTATAATCATATTTATATGATAAGATTCAGGGATACCATTATGTCAAACACATGAAGAACATAAGTACCCTTGAGATTAATTCATGTACAGAGCAATATTTTCCTGTATTTTTATTATGTTTCTTTGTGTTTTATCTTTTTTCTTCTCTTAACAGTCCCTTTCTTTTTACAGCGCTCTTAATTTCCCTTTTGAAACCTGTTACTTATAAAGCATGGTAGGTAAGGGTGCAGGTTAGGACTGCTACAGTAAGCCAAAAGGCAAGCACTGCACAAGTCCCAAGAAAGCTCTGTGTAGATTCTGCACAGGGACACATTCCAACTGTCCCAAATATAAATTCCAAACTTGGTTTCTTTATTTGAAAAACACAGATAATAATAGTATTTAAGCATACAGGATTGTTTTGAGGAAAAATGAAGATAAAGCCAATAAAGTATTTGACATGAAACCTGGCATACATACAGTAAACACTCAATAAATGTTAACTGTTCCTTTCTCCTTGATTGCCTTAGGAATTAAATAGCTCAAATTTTTCAAGAATATGTTTCATGTAGGTGTACCCACACTAGTGTGTGTCTGAGTTTTTGTTTTGTTTTGCTTTTTTTCTTTTGTGGTGCTGGGGATTGAACCCAGGACCTTATACATTTGAGGTAAGCAATCTACCAACTAAGCCATAAACCCAGCCCATTAGTGTGTGTCTGCAGAATAAAGTCTGGAAAAAATATTTCAAAAAGTTAACAATGTGTCAATGAGATAACACTTGATACATAAATTTATCATATGGCTCAGCAATTGTATTCCTAGGTTATCTACTCAAGAGAAATAAGAATTTATGTCCACACAAATAATTCCAGCAGCATTATTTATTCAACCAAATGTACACCAACTGGTGAATAGATAAGCAAAATATGGTACAGTTTGAGCATCCCTAATCTGAAATCTAAAAAACCCAAAATCTGAACTTTTCTGGATGTCATGTCAGCATCCAGAAAGTTCCAGATTTTGAAGCATTTCATATTTAGATTTTTGAATTAGAGATGCTCAACCAGTGAATCTATACAAATATTTCAAAATCTAAAAAACTGCAATCTGAAACACCTTTAGGCCCAACAATTTTGGATGAGGGACACTCAACTTGTATATCCAAACAATGAAATACTATTCACTCATACAAAGAAAGGAAATATTGATACATGTACCAAAATGAATGAACCTCAAAAACATAATGAGTAAAAGCAGTCAGACACAAAATACCATCTATGTAAACTGTTTAGATGAAATGCCCAGAAAAAAAGGCTAATTAGAGACAGAAAGAGGATTACTAGATGTTTGGAGCTTGGGGTGGCAACAAGGATTACCTGGAAATGGGTACTATAGATCTTACTGGGATAATAGAAATGTTCTAATATGCTAAAAACCATTAGCTTAAATTGGTAAATTTTATCGTATGTAAATTATGCCTTAATAAAAATTTATTTTTTTTAAGAGTCAACAGTGGCTGGGGTATAGCTCAGTGACAGAGCACTTTCCTAGTATGCACAAAGCCTAACTCCAACCTCTGCCTCCATTTTTACATAGTCTTCTTTCTTTGTTTGCCTCTGTGTCCTCTCTTCTCCTTATATTAGTCATTGGATTTAGTGCTCACTCTCAATCCAAGATGATTTCATATTAAGATCCTTAACTAATTTCTTCTGCAAAGGTCGTATTCCAGAAAGGAACCAGACAAGTGAAAAGCTCATTCTCTTTAGGAAACAAAAAACGAAGACCAAAACAAACAAAAACTCACTGAAAAAAACTTGAAAATTAATTTTGAAATTGTTTTGTATCATTCGCAGCAAAAAACATTCTACCTTTTTGTGTCTTTTTCTCAGTAGCCAATATCTGTCAAGAAATTCTATCATCAAAAAATTCCAAAATACATGTAAAATGTAGGATGAAAATGTTTTACTATATAAATACCTATTTATCATAAATGTTCTCTCTCCTAGTATTCCCCATCAAGGTGATGCCATCTCCAACCACCCTGGAGCTCTAGCTACAAACTGGATGTCATACCCTTGGTCATCCAATCAACCTGTCAGCAAATTCTATAGACCCTTCCAGAATATATTTCAAATACAAACAATGCTCACCCTTCCTCTACCACCAGCTTTGTCTGGGTCTCCATAATCTCTGGCCAGGTGGGCATATACAATGTAAATGTTCTATTACTTCCCTATTCAAAACTCTCCAGTAGATTCCTGCAGTTAGATAAAATTCCAAATTACCTTTCCTCTCTCCCAGCCACACAAGCCTCCTTGTATCCTGAAAACATATCAACCACAAATCCATCTACTTGTTCCCTGTTTCTGTTTCATCCAGGTGTAAGGCTGAATCCTTACTTTGTCACCTCTCTGCTCAAATGTCACTTCACGAAGAGGCCTTTCTTGACAACCCCATCTAAATTAGCACTCCTGCCCTAAACTATTTCCTCAGCTAATAATCTGAAAACATAATACATATTTGTTTGTTTTTTCTATTATCCTCACTCCACTAGAATGTTAAATTCCATAAAAGCAAGTTTAGTTCCCTGCTGAATGAACAGTACTGGGGCAGTCCCTGAAATAAAAGAGGAATTCCACAAATATCTGAGTGAAAAATATACCTAGTTCTTTCATTTGATTTTCGAGACTGGGTCTTCACTATGTTTCCCAAGCTGGTCTGGAATTCCAGGGCTCAAGCAATTATCCCCTCTCACCTCCAGAATAGAGAGGACTATGTGTGGGACTGTGTCACCATGCCCAGCAAGAATATGCCTATATTGAAATGGCAATAATTTATTTATCTATTTTTCATTATCCCTCCTCCATTATGTGAGGAATAATACTATGACAAATATTTCCCCAATTATTTGCCATTCAGTTTTCTCTGTAAAATCTTACAGTTACCTGCCACTAGATGGAGTACGAAAAAAGAGCTGGTCAGCAAACTAGCAAACTCCAATCTTGATCATTCCAACTGCTCCTTTCTTCTTTCTTCTCCTTCTCATAATTTCAACAGGACTACTGTTTTCCCCAAACATATGAGTATTCTCAAGGAGAGTATGAGTAGTTAAGATTACTGTATATTCAGTTTCATCTTTCTTTCCCTTCAGTGGCCCAAAGCAATTTCCCAGGAATAACGTCCTAAAGGCATTAACTGCATTAACAGACTGAAAAAAGGTGAAGTAAATTTAGGAAAAACTAAACAAAAGAACAAGTTTCTTTTTGGAATAACTTTCCAGAATCTAAATGTTATTTATGCACATTGTAAACTTAGAAAGTAGAAATAGATTATATACTGTAAACCAAACTTACATTTTCAACCCAAACTTAAGTTTTTCAGCAAGCTTCTCTAGGAACTAGGACTCTATGACATTTACTTTATTCAGTACTATCCTAGAGCAAGAATAATTAAAACCAATCTGAGATGAGAAAGAAAAGTAAACAGGGTTTTTCTTTCATTAATTATACTCATCTCTCTCAGCCATCTCAAAAATTCAGGCAGCCTAACTTACTGAAAACAATTTTTACTTCAGATCAAGAAAGGTTAAAAGGCAACTTGCTAAATGATTTAAATTATAATTAAAGAGTTCGGTGTCTGCAGAATACTGTTTAAGTCATTTTTTCATATAAATGGCAAAGATTGACAATAATAAAGTTATCAAAAGCACTCAGGTAATTTTTTCTCTACTCATTTATCTTTTTTTTTTTTTTAATAATAGCAGCAGCCAAAATAAGGGCAGAATTCGGGAAGTGGAAGGAAGCACATTTATTAAGTTTTGAGTCTCAGTATTATAGTTACATTTCTGGGGGAAACTGTAACTATAGGTAATATAGTCATGCTATAAGGCAACTAAATCAGTAGGATCACTTAACAATATGATGAACAACATAAATTCATATCATCTCTGATGCAAAAATGACTAACACTTGTTTCTTTATCATCCTTCCATATCCCTACAGGAAAACCCCCTAATCACTGCCCCTACATATCTCACTTCCCTTTAAAATTTTCTTTGGATCACCCCTTTCACTCCTATTCTGTATTAGTGCCAGTTCCCAACGTAGAATTGTTCTAACATTTAGAGTATCTTCAAGGATATTTGAAGTCAGAAGGCAGTAGTCACAGCCCTAACATCAAAGAAACTTTTGGAGTATGTTCCACCTGCACTCTCAAGAGCAAACTCAATGTTACCTTCAAGCCCAATCCCACAACAATCCTAAATGCTCTGATACTAAAAATAGCTCAGCTGTTGTCTCATCTGCCAGCAGATGGCCTGACTATTTTTAATTCAAGATTCTCAAGAGCAGGAGTGATCAGACTAAGCTAGGGCAGCCTAGACGCCCTCACTCGGTAGAGTTCAATGTTCACTGCAGAGAGCTGTGGTACGGCAAGTACCAAGAGAGGGCAACCTGGAGCTGTTCAGGGGCCTGTGGGCTTCATTCACATCAATTGTAACAATTAAGGTGGAGAGTTTTTTGTTGTTGTTTCTGTATCATCTTCAAAATCAAATTTGACAGATAAGAAAATCTAAAATAAATTTTAAATAACCCTACATACCCTTTATTTTTCTTTTAAAAAGTCTGCTTGTGTGAAAATAAAAGTTCCTTTACGGAGTGTCTTTGAGAATGAATGTTGTGTTAATTAAGAAAAATCTCCCCTAACCTAAATGATGTTTTTGAAAAGTCATAGTTTTTAGCTAAAAAAAAAAAAAAAGAAATCGTGTTCTTAAGAATACATAAGCTATAATTTCATGAATATTATTTATTTTAATAATCTCATTTTTAATTAGCCATGTTAAAAGGCAGTTAAATTAATTTTGAATACCCAGTGCTCTGAAATCTACTCATACATCAATAAGATGATTTTCAAACAAAAATCAAAAAAATAAGTTAAGTCTGGCATATCATTTATTGCTTGTTTATTGACCATCTCCCTTCAACTCCATGGTAAGTGCTCAGTAAGTTTTTGAGAGGAGAATGAATACAGGCAGGCACACTTAGAAGGATTATATCAACAAACAAAATGACTTCTGTATCTCCATCACCAACCTCTACCCACTCTAGACTGTGGATGACCAAATCAGGCCATTCTAGTTAGCTTTCCCATACTGCTTGAGAGCCACACAGACTATCAAGAGACCAAAGTGGGTCTGGACTAAGTGAAGAGAAGGGAGGTCTATGGTAGTTTCTAGGGTCAACAAATATTTGGGGATACCATCTTACTGCAAGATATTATTCTTTCTGCAAAGATGAAACAGGTTATCCTTATCAACTTATACATGAGTGATAATATAGATAAATGACTGAAATAACAGTTTATCAGGAATTAGCTCCCATGAAATTGAACACTGAGATTTACTTTGTAGGGTGCCAAATATATCTTTCCTGAAATATGGGGAAAATATCTGATACACTCAAGGTAAAGATAGTTTTCTGATGCCTAGCCCCTACCTGGGTAATCATATTCCTCAAAATAAATGTCTGCTAACTATATGGCAGGGACAAAAAGGTAAACTGGCAAAATCTGGAACAGACAACCCTGGTATGGCTGGCACACACAGCATCAAGTTATCTCTACCTTTTGCAATGGCAAGGACCCATTTAGACAGCTATAAACTCCAATCTGAAGTGGCATGAACACTAAATGAACAAGCTAAAGAAAGTACAATCATATTCATGGAACATTAGAGGGGATGTGACCATATAATCATTAAGTTCAACACTCTAATTTTACAGAGAAGGAACTTAAGGCCTAGGGACTTGCCCAATAATACTTCAGTGTAACAGAACTGGGATTTAAACCCAGGATCCCAGATTCTCATTCCCAATAGCTCTCCATTAAAACATGCTTACTTATGTTAGCATTTTGGAGGGGAAAATATATATATAGATATACAACATGCTCCATTTCTTTAGATATTTATAATTTAACACATTAAAAATATATTCTAACATGGAAAATCTGAGTTCTCAAAAACTAAAACTTTAATTTGAATCTCTTACATTCTTTACCTTGCCAAGTTATTCACAAGCCTACATATAATGATTCTTCTAGAAATCTTAAAATCACTCCCTCCCTTATGCTACCCCAATTTAATAATTATTCCTTTCAGGGCCCAGATAGTTTCAACTTTTGCCATTATACAACTGTCTTCTTATCCACCTGGAATAGTCTTTTGTTAGCTATCACAAGATGGGAACTTCTGATCAACAAGGGAGGCAAAAAACTAAACCTAAGCCCACTATACTACAAAAAAAAAATTTAAGCTCAAATTTTTGATCGTTTTTCATCATCAATTTTAAGAATCCAGAAAAGAAAAACTGCATAGAAGACTATAGCAAGTTATTATGTTTACTTTAATAATTAAAAGGCAAAGTTGGTTTTAAGCTGTCTTGACCTCTTACTTCAGCATGCATAAGCTATTATGGGGTTTTCCCCAATTCATGAACGTTTGTATTCCCCAAAGTCCATTTAACAAGCTTCATTGCTTGCCAATTAGACCTCTATTTCTAGCACTATAAAATAAAGTGTAAGCATTAGGAATTTATCTTTGTTTTAAATGTCCTGGTCTTTCCTTAAGGATATCACCTTGGACAGATGCGATCTACCAGTGTTTTCCCTACAACAACTCTTCACATGCCTACCCTGGCTGTAGGTATTGTTTGAATTTTTCTCTGCTGCAGGCTTCCTTACGTTAGATCTTTTCCATCTGAACTATAAATCACAATTGAAGCTTAAGAGCAGCTGCCACTGTCCAGACATGTGGCTGGTGGGTGTCATTGTCTTTTTCATTTTCCCCATTTCAAACCTTCCCTTCTCGTGTTACCTAAAGCTAGTTCATCTAAAGATTCCTTCCTTCCCCATTTTGACACCGCCGCTCCCACCCCTTAACCTCTGGTCTTGTTCTTCCAGGTCAGCCCAGTCAGCTACAACATTACTTTATGTTTTTCCTGTGGCGGAGGCGGAGAGATGTCAGAACGGGCTGCACCTCTTGCAAACCCGTTCTCGAGACTGTCAACAAGGGAACAACTTCAGCCTATCTTCCCAAAGTACCACTCCAAACGATAAAGTTATTGTAATTACGATACGGAACCCTTCCCACGCCCAATCTTGACATATCGGCCCCACCTCAATTTCCAAGCTAATAAACAACAGCTCATCTTCTGCTTCATCACAAAGGGTGGTAGCCTGTCCGCACCACACGGTCCAACAAAATCCTTTCACTCTCTCCAGTCAAACCCTCAAACACAGGTGCCCTGTGATCCTAAACCGTGTTCCCCAAACCCAGCGGGATGCCCTTCCTTCTCCACCCCTCCAGTGCCCCATATCCAGCCGAGTTAGTGTCAACTCCAGCCAGACAGCCGAGAGCTCCGCGAGGGCTTCCTGAGGTCAGCCGCACCGGCCTAGGACAACCTCCCGACGACCCCACCTCCCTCCCGGTCGCCTCCCGCCGCCCTCCCCCGGCCACCTAGCCCCCGGGCCTCCTTTCCGCTCACCTAACGCCACCTCGCAAGCTTTGCGTAGCTGGGAGTGATGCGCCTTCTTCACTTCCTTGTCGGCCAAAATCTTCTCCAGGGCCCGGGTCAGGAACATGTTCTTCGTCTTCTTCCCCTCATACATGGACGCAGACAAGGAGGCGGCGGCTCTTCCGACCCGCGGCTCCCAACGGCTGGAGGGGAGGTGGGGGGAGGAAGAGAAGAGAGAAAGGAAAGGAGGTGGAGGTAGGGGAGAGGAGGCGTGGAGGGCAGCGGCAGGATCTGGAAGGGGCGGGCGAGCGGGACCAGCCGCGGTGCCGGCGAGGGGCGGCGAGGAACGCCGCCCCCGGAAGGCCGCCCCTTGAGGACCGCGCCCGTCGGGCCTCCGCTTCTTGCGGTCCGGGGTCGCTTCCCGGCCGCCCCCCTCACTCGTTCCTCTGGCCCGGCGGCGTCGAAGAAGCCTGGCCCGGGAAGCTATCTTCCGGGGACCAAGGACCGAGGCGGCGGCGGCTCAGAGGCCCGAAGACAGCAGGGCTTCCCTGGCTACTATGGGGATTAGTACCCGCCGCGGCCGCAGACTAGCCTCCATCACCGCCGACCTGCCCCGGCCGCCATGTTGGGAGGAAACGACGCGTCACGCAGCGGCCGAACGGCTGCAGAGGAGGAAGCGGCGGTGGCGGTGCTGCTAGCCTAGAGCTGCCGCGGCGCCGGGAGGCAAGGGGCGGAGGGTGACGCGAGAGGAGCGGACCGAACCGCAGCGCTACGGCGGCCCGGCGGGGTCTCGCTGCCTCCTGCGTTCGCCTGCAGGGCGGCGTGGGGCGTGGCGGGCGTCCTGCGGCGCCGAACCTGGCACTTAGGGCTCCTCGGGGCCTGTTGAGGGCTTCGAGGACCTCCCCGCGCCCCACCTTCCCTGCTCCAGCCGGCTGCACAAAACTGCTGGCTACGCTGCAACTACTTCGACTTTCTGATGAACCTGTCGGTAGGAGCACAGTCCCTTCCTTTCCAGGGGTCACAGAAACATCCGCATCGCTCATTCTTAGCCGCACTGGGTTTCGATTTGCGGTGACCGACTGTAAATTTCGTACCCAGGTGCACGAAAATGCCATACAGGTCCGTGCCTTCCGATCACCTCAGGGAAGATTCTCTTTGGGGAAAAGTAAACTAAAACCAGTTGACATTCCGGATTCAGGAATTATCACTTTTTCATCTTTCTGTAGGATAAATCGGTAAACTAGATTTCAAGTTCTTTCTGGATTGTCTCTGAAGTTAAGGTAAATGCTTCTGAGGTCCCTGAGAGAGCCCTGTATTTCTGTACCTTTAATATTAAGATTCGGTTGAGGATGTGAAAACCAGTTCCAGAAGGGAAAAGCTTTAAGTATAGTCAGATTAACACACGTGACTGTAAGTCTGCTTTAGTATCAATTCAGATTTCTGCAGTGTTTCCTTCTGAGCAAAAAAATTATAAAGAATGCCATAAAATACATGCAGATAAAGTTCATGATGATCTAAGGGGACATCTTCAAGTTCCAAAATGCTGTATGGTTCCATCAGCACAGGGTCTTTAGTTACTAGGCTGTGCCTTTCACTTTTCCATTACATTGCTTTAACTATGAATTTGTCCTAATGCAAACATCCAAACCTAAGGATGTAAAAACTGAAATGACAAGATTTGGGACAAAGCAAAAAGCCATAGAAAATAAAAATGGAAAACTTGCAGGGGACTCAGTTAAAAGAGAACAAGTAGATTAATTTTTAAAACTTGATTGTTCTGAGAGATCCATAAATTCATTAATTCTATTTTTTTATTTTTGTTTTGTTGTAGATGAACACAATATCTTTATTTATTTTATGTGGTGCTGAGGATCGAACCCAGTGCCTCACGTATGTGAGGCAAGCGCTCAACCACTGAGCCATAGCCTCAGCCCTTCATTAATTCTATTTTAAAGACTATCTGGATTCTTGGAAATTCAAGATTCATTGTACTTTTACATCCAATATACTATTGATTTCTATATATACTCTAACAGATTATAAACTTTTTGATAACAAGCTCTATTTCTAATTTTTTTGTTTCTTCATAATACTAGTGTTGTGCCAAAAGTATCATATGATCACCAAATCCCTTTATTCTTCTTCCTCACTACAGAGATGCTTTCCATTCCCCAGACTCACCTACAGTTAGCCTACTCTTTAGCTTAGCCCATTAAAAAACAAAACAAAACAGAACCAGAAAACGTTCCCCAAGCTATCTTCCACACTCTTTCTCCTTTTCTGGCTATATGCTAAAGATGCAGAACCACAAATTAGTAGTTTGAGTTTCTGAATTACCCTTGGAGCAGAACCATTCACCTATTAGGAATACCAATATTGGACTTAATGTGAGCAAAGTAAACTCTTCATTTATGTTTAGCAGCTAACTATCCTAAACATTCTTGGGAATTCAAATTAATGAACAACTGAGATTCTTGCCCTTGAGGAGCTCATAGTCTACCTTGTTGTACATATCACAGTCTGTATTCATTTTGTCTGGTTGTTTTACTGTTTATTGACTGGTTGTCTATTTTCCTCATAAAAGCAGGGACCTCACCCTGTTTTTCCTATATGCCTAGCACCTACCATGTTGCTAGCATAGAAAAGGCTTTTGATATTAATGTGTTAAATAGAAACTTGGATAAATGAAAGACTGGGCTAAGTGAAGCATGCTACCTGCTTTTGTAGAGCTTATAGTATATAGTGGGGAAAGAGATATTAAACAAATAAAGCACTAGTCTAAATTTGTCTCCAGTAAATAGCTTCTATCCTTTTAGGTAGAGAAGGGAGGTCTATGTTAGTAAGCTTTCCATTGTTGGGACAGAATACCTGAGAGAAAAGGAGGAAAAAGTTATTTTTGCTCATGTTTTCAGAGGTTTCTGTCTGTGTTGCTTGGTCATGTTACTTTTAGGCCTTTAGCAAGGCAGAACATAAGGGCCAGAACACTTGGAGGGGGTATGTTCACCTCAGAGTGTCTAGGAAGCACAGAGAAAGGGCCAGGGTCCTGATATTTACTTCGAGGACACAAGCACCTCCACCCCAACCCTCTCCTATCCTCACTACCTAGTAGATTACTCTCCTAAAAGTTACACCATCTCCCAACATCACCACAAGCTAGTGACCAGGCCTTTAGCACATGGCCTTTGGGGAACATTTCAGATCCAAAATATAACAGGCACCTTTGCAAATTTGTGAACTGATTTTAGGCAAATAAGGGGAGGGCTGAGAGCTTTTTTCCTACCTGTTTCTTAATTTCCTTCAGTTCAAAATAATATAACAAAATGACATGTTTTGGGGTGGCATTCTGCCACTCTTCACTTTCCAACTAATTTCTCAATAGTAATGATAATAATAGTTAGCTTTGATGTACAGCTTAGGAATCAGATATAATAACACAAATAAAGAAGGTTCTGTTGTTATTCCACTGCCACAACAGTGTTTGCTCTCCCAAAGATTTCCTCACTTTCAAAACCTCTAAAATTTCATCCCCTCCTAAGTTTTTTTCTGTCCCCAGGAACACCATCCCCACCTTTGTCTTCTCACAGTATCACTACCTCACACTTTATATCTATCTACACATCCTTAGTAGTATTTAATTAGACTAAATTTTTGAAGAACAAGCATACAAAAAAAATAAGACATACTTAGTAAAAGATGAGAAACATTGTTTAAACAAAACAGTAATCATTTTTGGGGCAATCACAATAATGGCATGAGTAGCTTAAGAAAACCCATCTCCAAAGTTAGTCAAATCTACTTTCTGGCTTTTTGTATGAAGAGGACTAGTCGTAAGCTAATTTGATATTCCTCTTTTTCCAGTGTGCTTGTTTTCATCTTGTTTATTAAGGATATAAATGAATAAAGTATGTCTTTACACTCAGGGAGCCTGCTCATTGTCCTGTACAAAAAGTATCAATACATTAGACAGTGCACACAGAGGGAGATTATGGTAGAATTTGGGAAAAAATAAGAAAAGCTAATTTTTATTAAAATAAGAGACTGTTAACTAAGGACTGTCCAAAAAATTAGAGTGTAGTTGCAAAAAAATTTTAAATCTAGAGCCATAAGTTAGAAGTAATAGAATTTTCCATTAATTTTAAACCATCCAATGCTAATTTTTACATAATAATAAAATTGAGCCAGATGCAGTGGTGTACACCTGTAATTCCAATGGCTCAAGAGAGTAAGGCAGGAGGATCACAAGTTCAAAGCCAGCCTCAGCAACTTAGCAAGGCCCTAAGCAACTTAGCGAGACCCTGTCTCAAAATAAAAAAGGGCTAGGGATGTAGTTCAGTGGTTAAGCACCCCTAGGTTCAATCCCCAGTACTAAAATAATAACAATAACAATAATAATAATTAAATCAAAAGTATATGCTCTTAAATCTCCTTAGAATTTTTAAGTATGATATTCTCTAGGTGAGTGGAAAGTACTTATTTTCAATCCATAGTACTTCATTGTGTACACTGTAATTTTCCCTGTAAAAGTTATATAATGGTTTTACTGTTTTCTAGGTATTTACTTGGAAGTCTTTAACAAGCATTGTCACTTTACACAACTCAGTTATGTATAAGTTATTGTTATTATTCCTCTTCTTCAGATGAGAGGA
Organism: Geosciurus inauris; assembly: GCA_004024805.1. Taxonomy (NCBI): domain Eukaryota; kingdom Metazoa; phylum Chordata; class Mammalia; order Rodentia; family Sciuridae; genus Geosciurus; species Geosciurus inauris. The sequence continues at coordinate 67,386 of PVHX01003154.1, forward strand.
AAAAAGTTAGAGAAGTTGAGTCAATTGTCCAATGACAGAACCAAATATAAATCTGGTTATCACTTGCCAGAGTCCATGCCTGCTCTTAACCATTGTTTTATCCTATTTCTTTCTTCTTAGTCACATATATATACACACACACATATGGATATATATATATATCCATTTGAAAATCTTCACTAATAATGTGCTGTAATTATTTTAACACAGGACCACATTTTCTTTTGACTACCCTCAACAACTAGTATATTGAACTAAATGTTAAATATTAATGACTAAATGGACATTAATCTTTCTGATGAGACTAGGTTTTTAAAAAAAAAATTAATGGGAATTTTTAAAAAGTAGAAGCCTGCCTTTTAAGGAAATTGAATTTGTAGTTTAAAACCTTCTGGAAAAAAGAAAATTCTCGGACCAGATGGTTTCACTAGTGAATTCTATCAAACATACTAAGAAGAAATAACTCTTTCAGGGAGTGAGGGAAAAGAGGGAACATTTTTAACTCATTTTATTTTGAGGTCAGCGTTACCTTGAAGCCAAAACCAAATTTTATAAAACTACAAAATAGAACTACAGACCGATATCCTTCATAAACATGGATGTGAAGATTTGCAACACAATATTAGCAAATCAAATTTTAAAATATGTGAAAAGAAAAATAAATCACAACCAAGAGAAGATTTCCTCTTGGGAATGCAGACTGGTTCAGTATTAAGAAAATGAAGTGATGTCATTGACCACATTATAGAGTAAAAAAGAAAAACCACATGATCATATTATTCAATGCAGGAAAGGCATTTGGCAAAATTCAACATTCATTTATAAGAAAATGCTCAGGAAACATCCTCAAACTGACAAAAGATATCTTAACAGCAACAACAGAAAATCTACAGCTGACATACTTAAGGACTGGAAATGAAGCAAGAATGATTCCTCTCATGACCACTGTTCAACCCTATACTGGAAGTCCTAACAGGTATGATAAGGCAAGGAAAAGAAAACAGAGGGATATTTCTTAGAATGAAAAGAAACAAGCATCCTTATTCACATTCAACATAATTGTATATGTAAACAATCTCAAAGAGTCTATATTAAAAACAACTAGAACTTATAATAGAGTTTAACAAGTTCACAGGGTAAAAGTTAATATGTAAAAATGAATTACATTTTTATATATTACCATATGCAATTAGAAACAAAAACCTTAAACATATAATTTACAAAACAGCCAAGAAGTGAAATATTTGTTTATAAATCTAACAAAACATATACATGATCCACATGATGAAAGCAAAATGCTACTGAGGGAAATCAAAGAAGACCTAATGTCAATTGATCTGAAGGTTTAGTGCAATTCTAATTCTGTAGTTATAGACAAGTGGATTCTAAAATTTATATGGAAAGCAATGTAACTAGAATAGTCATAAGAGTTTTTTAAAGATGAATGAAATTAGAAGAACCACAGTAATCAAGACAATATGGTATCGGTTAAGAGGTAGACATATAGATCACAGAAAAAATAGAAAGTACAGATGTAGACCCAAAGAAGTGTAGCCCAATGAATTTTGACATAGGTGTGGAAGAAATTCAGTGAAGAAAGAGTGACCCTTTCAAGAAATGGTGTTGACATCAATGTTTGTAGCAGCTTAATTCACAATAGCTAAGCTATGGAACCAACCTAAGTGCCCTTCAACAGAAGAATGGAGAAAATGTGGTATATATACACAATGGAATATTACTCGGCCATAAAGAAGAATGAAATTATGAAGTTTCATTTGCCGGTAAATGGATGGAACTGGAGAATACCATGCTAAGTAAAATAAGCCAGTCTCAAAAAACCAAAGACCAAATGTTGTCTCTGGTATATGGATGCTAACACACAATAAGGTGGTCGTGGGGTAAAAGTTTATTGAATTAGACAAAGGGGAATAAAGAGAAGGGAGTGGGAATGGGAATAGGAAAGAACAGAATGAATTGGACATAACTTCCTATTCCCACTGGTGGTGAATACACCACCAGTGAAACTCTACATCATGGAAAACCGTAAGAATGAGATCCTAAGTTATACTCTGGGTATGTGTATATAATATGTCAAAATACACTCTACTGCATCTAAAAAGAACAAATTGGAAAAAGAAATGATGATGAAATAATTAGGCATCTACACATTTTTTAAATTGCCTCGTTATAAATGTTACACTTTATACAAAAATTGAACCATGTCTAAATATAAAATGTTCAGATAAAAACATAGCAGAAAATCTTCATGAGTTGGAGTTAGGCAAAAAGTTCTTACAGTACCAAACAGAAAAAAAAAATGAACTTAACAATTTTAAAACTTTTGTCCATGAAAGACACTGTTAAGAGAAAAAAAAGACAAACTGAAAAACGGGAAACATTGTCACATTTGACAAATGACTTGTGTTTAGAATATCTGTTTTTTAATTTTTCAAAAATCAACAGAAAACGAATATAAAAATTGGCAAAAATCTTGAATAGATACTTCACTAAAGAGGATGTACAGTGGCAAATAAGCATAAAAAAGATGTTAACTATTGTTACCCATTATGGAAATGCAAATTAAAACTGCAATGAGAGACTTCTATACACTTAATAGCATGGCTAAAATAAAAAATGCTGACAATGTCAAGTGACAGAGAGGACATAGATCAATCTCACTCTCGTGTACTGGTGGCAGAAATGCAAAATGGTATAGCAATGCTGGAAAACAGTTTGGTATTGTTTATAATGTTTACCACTTAGAATGTGACCTAGCATTTCTACTCCTAGGTACTTACCGTAGAGAAATTAAAACTTAGGTTCACACAAAAACCTATATACATGTTTATAACAACTCTATTCATAGACAATGGAGATTAGAAATAACTCAAATTTTATCTTTCATTTTGTGAATAAACTGGTGTATCTATAGAATGGAATAATATTCAGCAATACAAAAGACAAATGATTGATTAATGCAATAACTTGGATGAATCTCAAAAGTATTATGCTGAGTGAAAGAAGACAATCTCAAAAGGTTTTATAGTCCCAGTAGTTTAGATCTTGAATGTTCTCTAAATGTCCATGTGTTAGTCTTATTCCCCAGTTTGATGCTATTGGGATACAATAATCTGGTGAGATTATTGTCAATCTGGTGAGATTGGTGGGGTGGGGGTGGGGTTGAGTAATTGAAGGTGTGCTTTCAAAGAGAACTGTGGTGTCCTGATCTCTTCCTCATCTCTACTTCCATTCCTGGTTACTAGGTGAGTGGTTTTGCTCAGTCACATGTTTATACCATGATCTATCTCCACAGGCCCAAAACATTGAGGTCAATGGATCATGAACTGAAAACTTCATAAATGTGAGCCAAAATAAACTTTCTTTCTTTGTAAGTTGATCACCTCAGACCTTTTTATAGTAACGGAAAGCTAACACAATACTGTTCTATGACATTCTATGGACATTCTAAAAAAGGGAAAACTGTGGGGACAGAAACATCAGTGGTTAGCAGCTGTCATATGTAGAGGTAGGTACTCTACAACTTTTGTTTGGAACTGTTATTTCAACACCACCAAATATCACTTTTACCTCTGTGAGACTACTGAATCAGAACCCACTGGAAAAGGTAGAGAGAGATGACTAATTTAGATACTTTCTTTTATAATTGAAAAGAAACGTCGGTTCTACATCAAACCATACAAAAATCTAAGTAGTATTGGGAGGAAGAGGATCAAATTAGTAACAAGGTTAAATCAACCAATAAGCCATGGATTGAATTTTCTGGATAGTTACACACAGTTCCACTCACTTATGAGCAAGCAAGACTCTTGAAGCATGCAAATAATTCCACTGCAATAAGTTAGGTTTGTTTTGTTTTGAGGAAGTCTCCATTAACGCTTACATACTTTCGGAGCTCTTTTTAGTGATTTACCACTGTTTTAACCTGAGAAAGTTTCTATAGTTTCCTAGCACCCCATTCATAATCCCAAGGGAATCCTAACATACTGAAGGAAGTCAAAATTGTTTTCTTTTAAAAATATAACCACTGATATGTAGCTAAATAAAGTCTTAAGTTTTGTGAATAGTTAAGAAAATGTTGAAATCATTACAGGAATGATAATAGTTTATATTGTGTATAAATAAGTTTTCTCTGTGACCAGAAAACTATATTATTTGGTTTCCTTTGCAGTTTTTAGAGTTGTCAATTATGATTATATTAATTTAAAACTACTTTTGAGACTAGTTTAATAAACTGTGGTACAATATATTTAATAGAATACTATGAAGACATTTTAAATAATACTTCTATGAAATAACCTCTAATATATATATTATGTATGAAAAGTTAACAGCAACAGTTGAAATGATGCATGATATTCTATAATTTGTTTAAAATAAGGTGGAATTTATAGATATTCCTACATACATAGATACATACATGTGCATTTACTTATAAGACTTAAGTCTTTCTCTTGAAGAATACTGAAGAAGTGGGAAATTAGGTGGTTTAGGGTTGAGAGTTGAGGTATATCACTGTGACTATGTTGTTTTACATATCAAACCCTGTGATTCCCTATTACAAAATAATGATCCCCTATTACAAAACAAAATTTAAAAATTACTTCTCTTTTTTTAATGAAAAATATTTATATATATATTTTAATTAATTACCTGGGAAAAGAAGAATCACCAATTCAGTTCCCTTATGGGGGCCCAACATTCTTTCTCATTAGAACCTCACAGAATTAATTTCTCATTCTACATATTTGTCTGATTTTTTGTTTGTTTTACTTATTCTAATTAGGTATACATGACAGCAGGATGCATTTTTTTTATTGTGATTTGGTTTGGTTTATTGTGCTTTTTTTTTAGTGGAATGCATTTTGATTCACTGTACCCAAATGGAGCACAACTTTTCTTTTCTCTGGTTGTACACAGTATAGAGTCACACCATATGTGCAGTCATACATATTACTAGAGCATTTATGTCCATCTCATTCCACCATCTTTCCTTCTCCCATGTCCCCCCTCCTCTTCCCTCCCTCCTTTTTGAGGAAAGTTTCTCCATTCTTCCCACGCCCCCTTCCCCATTAAGGATCAACATCCACTAATCAGAGAGAACATTTTGCCTTTGGTTTTTTGGGATTGGCTTACCTCACTTAGCATGATATTCTCTAACTCCATCCATTTACCTGCAAATGCCATAATTTTATTCTCTTTAATGCTGAGTAATATTCCATTGTGTATATATACCACAGTGTCTTTATCCATTCATCTATTGAAGGGCATCTAGGTTGGTTCCACAGTTTAGCTATTGTGAATTGAGCTGCTATAAACATTGAAGTGGCTACATCACTGAAGTATGCTGTTTTTAAGTCTTCTGGGTATAGACCGAGGAGTGGGATAGCTGGGTCATATGGTCGTTCCATTCCAAGTTTTCTAAGGAATCTCCATACTACTTTCCAGATTAGTTGCACCAATTTGCAGTCCCACCAGCAGTGATTGAGTGTGCCTTTTCCCCTCTATGCTCGTCAACACTTACTGTTGTTTGTATTCTTGATAACTGCCATTCTGACTGGGGTGAGATGAAATCTTAGAGTAGTTTTAATTTGCATTTCTCTAATGGCTAGAGATGTTGAACATTTTTTCATATATTTTCTAATCAATTGTATATCTTCTTCTGAGAAGTGTCTGTTCAGCTCCTTAGCCCATTTATTGATTGGGTTGTTTGTATTTTTGGTGTTGAGTTTTTTGAGTTCTTCATATATCCTGGAGATTAGTGCTCTATCTGATGTTTGTGTGGCAAAAAATTGCTCCCAAAATGTAGGCTCTCTCTTTACCTCATTGTTTCTTTTTCTTTTTCTTTTTTTGGTACTAGGGATTGAACTCAGGGGTACTCAACCACCTAGCCACATCCCCACCCCTATTTTGTGTTTTATTTAGAGACAGGGCCACTGAGTTGCTTAGTGCCTTGCTGTTGCTGAGGTTGGCTTTGAACTAGCAATTCTCCATTCTCCACCTCCCAAAGAGCTGGGATTACAGATGTGCACCACCATGCCCATCTAATTGATTATTTCTTTTGCTGTGAAGAAGCTTTTGAATTTGAATTCATTCCATTTATTTAATCTTGATTTTATTTCTTGTGCTTTAGGAGTCTTGTTAAGGAAATCGGGGCCTAATACAATGTGATGAAGGTTTGGGCCTACTTTTTCCCTCTATTAGGAGCAGGGTCTCTGGTCTAATTCCTAGGTCCTGGATCCACTTTGAGTTGAATTTTGTGCATGGTGAGAGATAGGGGTTTAGTCTCATTTTGCTGCATGTAGATTTCTAGTTTTTCCAGCACCATTTGTTGAAGAGGCTATCTTTTCTCCAGTGTGTGTTTTTGGCACCTAGTATGAGATAACTGTATTTATGTGGGTTTGTCTCTGTATCCTCTATTATGTACCATTGGTCTACATGTCTGTTTTGGTGCCAGTACTGTGCCATTTTTGTTATTATACCTTTGTAGTATAGTTTAAGGTCCGGTATTGTGATGCCTCCTGCTTCACTCTTCTTGCTAAGGATTGCTTTGGCTATTCTGGGTCTCTTATTTTTCCAAATGAATTTCATGATTGATTTTTCTATTTATATAAGGAATGACATTTGGATTTTAATTGGAATTGCATTGACTCTGTATAGTGCTTTAGGTAGTATGGCCATTTGACAATATTGATTCTGCCTATCCAAAAGCACAAGAGATCTTTCCATCTTCTATGGTCTTCTTAAATTTCTTTCTTTAGTGTCCTGTAGTTTTCACTGTAGAGGTCTTTCACTTCTTTTGTTAAATTGATTCCCAAGTATTTTATTTTTTTGAGGCTGTTCTGAATGGGGTATTTTTCTAATTTCTCTTTAAGAGGATTCATCACTGATTTATAGAAATGCATTTGATTTATGGATATTGAGTTTATATCTTGCTACTTTGCTGAATTCATTTATTAATTATAGAAGTTTTCTGGTGGAATTTTTTGGATCCTCTAAGTATAGGATTATGTCCTCAGCAAATAATGATAGTTTGAGTTCTTCTTTTCCTGTATGTATCACTTTAATTTCTTTCATCTCTCTAATTGCTCTGGCTAGAGTTTCAAGGACTATGTTGAATAGAAGTGATGAAAGAGGGCATCCCTGTCTTGTTCCACTTTTAGAGGGAATGCTTCCAGTTTTTCTCCATTTAGGATGACGTTGGCCTTTGGTTTTGCATAGATAGCTTTTACAATGTTGAGGTATGTTCCTACCATCCCTAGTTTTTCTAGTTGTTTTGAACAGGAAGAGGTGCTGTATTTTGTCAAATGCTTTTTCAGCATCTATTGAGATAATCATATGATTCTTGTCTTTAAGTCTATTGATATGATGCATTACATTTATTGATTTCTGTATGTTGAACCAAACTTGCATACCCACTTGATTATGGTGCACTATCTCTTTAATATGTTTTTGTATGAGATTTGCCAGAATTTTATTGAGAATTTTTGTGTCTATGTTCATTAGGGATATTGGTCTGAAGTTTTCTTCCTTTGACATGTCTCTGGTTTTGATATCAGGGTGATACTAGCCTCATAGAATGAGTTTGGGAGGGTTACCTTCTTTTCTATTTCATGGGATAATTTGAGGAGTGTTTGTATTAATTCTTCTTTGAAGGCCTTGTAGAACTTGGCTGAGAATCTGTCTGGTCCCGGGCTTTTCTTGGTTGGTAGGCTATTGATGGTGTCTTCTATTTCCTTGCTTGAAATTGATCTGTTTAAGTTGTGTATGTCCTCCTGATACAGTTTGGGTAGATCATATGCCTCTAGAAATTTGTTGGTGTCTTCAGGATTTTGTATTTTACTGGAGTAAAGATTTTCAAAATAGTTTCTAATTATCCTCTGTATTTCAATAGCGTCTGTCACAATATTCCTTTTTCATCACAAAATTTAGTAATTTGAGTTTTCTCTCTCCTTTTCATTAGGGTGGCCAAGGGTTTATCAATTTTATTTATTTTTTCAAAGAAGCAGCTTTTTGTTTTGTCAATATTTTGAAACGGATTTCAGCCCTGATTTTTTTTTTTTTTTTGGTACCTGAGATTGAACTCAGGGGTACTTGACCACTGAGCCACATCCTCAGCCCTATTTTCTGTTTTTATGTAGAGACAGGGTCTCAACTGAGTTGCTTAGTGCCTCGCCATTGCTGAGGCTGGCTTTGAACTTGCGATTCTCCTTTCTCAGCGTCCCAAAGTGTTGGGATTACAGGCGTGTGCCACCGTGCCCTGCTTCAGCCCTGATTTTAATTATTTCCTGTCTTGTACTTCTTTTGGTGTTGATTTGTTCTTCTTTTTCTAGAGCTTTGAGATGTAATGTCAGGTCATTTATTTGTTGACTTTTTTTCCTTTTAATGAATGAGCTCAATGCAGTGAACTTTCCTCATAACACAGCCTTCATAGTGTCACAGAGATTTTGATATGTGTATCAGAGTTCTCATTTACCTCTAAGAATTTTTTTATCTCCTCCCTGATGTCTTCTGTTATCTATGCATCATTCAATAGTATATTATTTAGTCTCCTGGTGTTGGAGTAGTGTCTATATTTTATTTTATCATTGATTTCTAATTTTATTCCATTATGGTCTGATAGAATGCAGGGTAGTATCTTTATTTTTTGGTATTTTCTAAGACTTGCTTTGTGACATAACATATTGTCTATTTTAGAGAAGAATCTATGTGCTGCTGAGAAAAAAAATGTATTCACTTGATGATGGATGAAATATTTTGTATATGTCTGTTAATTCTAAATTATTGATTGTATTATTGAGTTCTATAGGTTCTTTGTTTAGTTTTTGTTTGGAAGATCTGTCCAGTGTTGAGGGAGGTGTGTTAAAGTACCCAGTATTATTGTGTTGTGGTCTATTTGATTCTCAAAATTGAGAAGGTTTTGTTTGATATACGTGTATACTCCATTGTTTGGGGCATAGATATTTATTATTGTTATGTCTTGTTGATGTATGGTTTCCTTAAGCAGTATGAAATGACCTTCATTATCCCCTATGACTATCTTTGGTTTGAAGTCCACTTTATCTGATATGAGGATGGAAACCCCTGCTTGTTTATGTGGTCCATGTGAGTGGTATGTTTTTTCCCATCTTTTACCTTCAGTCTGTGGATGTCTTTTTCTATGAGATGAGTCTCTTGAAGGCAGCATATTGTTGGGTCTTTTTTTAAAATGTAATCTGCCAGTCTATGTCTTTTATTGATGAGTTTAGGCCATTAATGCTCAGGGTTATTATTAAAGTATGGATTGTATTCCTGGTCATTTTGATATATTTTTAGTTTTTAACTTGACTTGGTTTCTCCTTTTATTGGCTTTTCCTTTAGTGTAGGTCCTCCCTTTACTGACTTTCATTCTTTTTCATTTCCTCCTTTCTCATGGAATATTTTGCCAAGAATGTTATGTAGTGCATGCTTTCTTGTTGTAAATTCTTTTAACTTTTATCATGGAAGGTTTTTATTTCATCATCAAATCTGAAGCTTTATTTTGCTGGATATAAGATACTTAGTTGGCATCCATTTTCTTTCAGAGCTTGGTATATGTTGTTCCAAGATCTCCTGGCTTTGAGGGTCTGGGCTGATAAATCTGCTGAGATCTGAATTGGTTTTCCCCTGTGTGTGATTTGAAACTTTTCTCTTGTAGCTTTTAAAATTCAGTCCTTATTTTGTATGCTAAGCATTTTCATTATAATGTGCCTTGGTGTGGATCTGTTGTAGTTTTGTACATTTGGTGTCCTGTAAGCCTCTTGTATTTGATTTTCCAATTCATTTTTCATGTTTGGGAAATTCTGACATTATTTTATCGAAAAGATTGTGCATGCCTTTGATTTGTATCTCTGTGCCTTCCTCTATCCCAATAATTCTTAGATTTGGTCTTTTCATGTTATCCCATGATTCTGGGACATTCTGTTCATGGTTTCTTACCATCTTTATTGTGTGGTCAACTTTGTTTTCAAGATTACCATTTTTGTGTTCATTGCCTAAGGTCCTGTCTTGCAAGTGATCTAATTTGTTGGTGATGCTTTCTATTGAATTTTTTATTTGGTTTATTTCCTTCATTTCAAGGATTTCTGTTTGGTTGGTTTTTCAGAGTCTATCTCTTTCTTCAAGTAATCTTTTCCTCCCTGCATTTGCTATCTTATCTCTTTGTTAGAGTGATCAATTGTTGCCTGTAATTGCTCTCTTATATTATTCTGTGCTTCACAGATCATTTTAATTATGTATGTTGTGAGCTCCTCCTCTGACATTTCATCTACTGTGCTATCAATGGATTCTATTATTGTAGCATCTTGGTTTATTTGAGGCATTTTTTTCCTTGTTTTTTTCATGTTGTTCATGTGTCTTCCTCTCTAGCAATGCTGATCTGAGGTATTACAGTTTCTACCCTATAATCTTGTAGTGTCCCTGCAGGTTACCAATACCTCACCTCTGGTATAAACAGACCTTCAAGGACCTTGGTGATGGTCTTCCCAGTCCTGGCTGTTGTCAGGACAACAGAAGGAAGCATGCCAGGACAGCCACGCACTGGTAGATGTGAGGGCCACAGCATGTTCGGTCTCTTGATTTTGGGGGGGAGGGTACCAGGGATTAAACTCAGGGGTACTCAACCACTGAGCCACATCCCCAGCCCTATTTTGTGTTTTATGTAGAGACAGGGTCTCACTGAGTTGCTTAGTACCTCGCCATTGTTGAGGCTGGCTTTGAACCTGCGATTCTCCTGTCTCAGCCTCCCAAAGTGCTGGGATTACAAGCGTGAACCATCGCACCCGGGTCTGATTTTTTTTTTTTAATTTACAAAAAGAAGGCCCAAAGTGTGTGGGACCTTTGAATACTCTAATACCATGCTACTTAAAATGTCCCAAGACCAGTAGCTGGCTAGAAATATAGAAGCCTTGTGATACTCCCCAGGCTGCTGGAATTATTGCTATAACAGGCAAAGTGCAGTTGGATGGAAACCATGCCTAATGCTTGAGGCTATTGGGCAAATTGATGATTCTTCAGGGTACTGAGCAAGCCTTCCTGAACTTTGTTGAAGAACAATTGGAATCTTAGAAATATCCTAGAATCTGGGGTCAAAAGGCAAATCCTAGTCCCTGGGTATACATAAAAAGTCACATTTTCTATTCAGTCTGTAAATAACTCTATAATACAACAAAATAATCATTGGAATCTTACAAAAAAGATGCATTTATTAGCCATTTCGAAAGCCAAATCAAAATAGACTAAGACTCTTCGTGTGTGGGTGTGGTACCAGGGATCAAACCAAGGAAGGGCCTTATTCATTCCAGGCAAGTGCCCTACCACTGAACTACATCCCTATCCCTATTTATTTGTTTGTTTTCTTGCTTACTAAATTTATTTTTGAGACAGGGAGGATTTCACTAAGTTGCCCAGGCTATCCTAGAACTTGTGATCTTCTTGCCTCAGTCTCCTGAGTAGGTGGGATAATAGGCTCAAACCACCATGCCAGTCAACTAAGCCTTGATATGCATCCATCTAGTTTCAATCAAGTCTCCCTGCTTCTGCCCTTTCTCATATCCCTCTACCATTTACCCAACAGTAAGAATGCTGCTTCTGAAATAGAATCTAAGTCATGTTAATCATGACTTGACATCCTTTGATGACTCTCGATTCTACTCAGAGTGAGTCAGAACCTTAACTGAGGCTCACAAGCTCTACACAGTGCAGCTTCTCCAGGGTTACTCAACTGCTACTACTCTCTCTGGCTGGCTTAGTACCAGCCAGGCTAACCTCCTTGCTATTCCTTGATCTTGTCAAGCATGCTCTGCTTTTATATCTTTGTACCTGTTCCTTCTTGGTAGGATCCTGATCCAGATAACCCAGGCATGGTTCACTACCTTCACTACCTCTGCTCAAGTGTTGTCTGATGAAGAAGACGTCCTTGACCAACCTCCATAAAATAGTAACCCTCCACTCCTCAGTCCTCTCAACCCTGCCTTATTTTTTCTCACTTATTGCCATTTCTCATTATTATTTTGATTTTTTGTTTATCTTTTCCTTCTAGACTTAAAGCATCTTGAAAACTGGACTTTATTTTGGTTATTACAATATTTCTTGCCTAAAAGGGATATAGTTAATGAATAAATAAATGAATGAAATTATTCTCTTAATTTTTGCAGACTGCCATAACAAAATACAGCAGACTAGACAGCTTTAACTATAGAAACTTATTTCTCACAGATGCACAGGTTGAAAAGTCAAAGATCAAGGTTGCATCCAATTGGGTTCTGGTGAGGGTCCTCTTCCTGGATTGGAGATGCCTTCTCATACCCTCACTTTGTCTTCCCTTGATCATACTCATGGAGAGGGAGATGTCTCTCTCTTCCTCTTCTTATAAGGTTTCCAATCCCATCAAATTAGCCACAAGAATGGGATCCTAATTAAAATAAGTTATACTCCATGTATGTATGTCAAAATACACTGCACTGTCATGTATATCTTAAAAGAACAAATTAAAAAAACATGAAATTATATGTTGATGGAACAACTAGAAATAAATACTATTAACTGTAATTATTTTAGAGTATGTGGAATATAAATGATTATTTTCTATTCCTTTTAGATTTCTCTAATTTCTAAATATTCAAAAAAGGCATAAAATGTTTACAATAAAATTGAATGAAAAAGACTCCAACTGAATGATCACATTTAACCTTGATTACATCCTAAAAAGCCCTATGTCCAAATGCCATCACATTGTGGGTTAAAGCTTCAACATATGAATCTGGGGGGTGAAGGGATACAATTCAGTCCATAGCAGATCCTAAAACCAGTTTACCCCTATCATTACCATAGAAAATCTCCCCTTGGTCTGCATTTCCTTTTTTAGTTATTATCTCATTCAAGGCTGCATTTAGTGTTTACTTTAACATAGTTTTCCTTTGATCAAAAAATGTTGCAGCCAGGGGTGTGTCATATGATGTGATTTGCTCTGGGTATGGGGGAGGGATGCTCTGACAAGGAGAGGTAGGGGATTTACACTAGCTCTCTTGCAGTCAGCAGTCAGATGTTAATGAATATATATTTTTAAATAATGAGAGAAAAGAAAAATTCAGGGTATTTGTTGCAGTTACTTCTTGGGCCCTTGAAACTGGAATGAGATGCCAGTTTATAAAATAAAAGGTAATTGCAGCTGCTCTGAAGTGCTCTCTGTCTGTACCATACCATAGTGCAGAAATCCTTCCTGTTTGCCAGTTGCTTTTGCAGTTGTGTAAGTATTAAGAGCAACTTATAAAAGAAATACATTTAAGCAAACTGCTGGTTACTAGAACTGTAAATTTCACTGTTGAAATTGTTTTCCAAGGCTGGTTGCTAGAATTATCCATAAACTTATTTCAACATACAGATACTCAGACTGACAAAAACTTTCTACTTATCCCAAATCTAGCCAGACCCCTTCTGAACCTGCTTCTCAACTGGTCCTCAACCTTGGACAATAGAAAAGACCAACTCTCAGCACAAATGATTCATCCACCTCCAACCCCTTCCCCCACCCACACTAGAGATTTGACAGACTAACTAGCATAAACAGTTCAAATCCACATTCCTAGGATGGCAGCTGTAGCCTCCTTAAGTTCCAGCTTCAGAATGCTTAATACTGCCTGGAGAATTCACTTATTAATTTTCCAGTCAAAACCTGGTTAAAGGCAGAAAGGTCCCAGTTCCCCTCTTAGAGCAGTTACTTTAGAAAACTTTCAGTTACAAATTCTTTGACACTTTGAGATGTAAATCTTCCACCCCCCAGAACTGTCTTTGCAAGGACTTGAGAGCCACTTCTTTGAAATGCAAACAATCAGGGAAGTAATTCTTACTCTTGATGCCCCTGCTGCAGGGGAAGGGTTCTAACTTATACCACTGCCGGTACTATCCTGAAGATAATAGAAGTTTTGCCTTTCCTAAGGAGAAGTGCCTATTAATGAACCAGAAGACCAAGTCACATGGGCCACTACCTCTTTCACATCCTTCCCTGCCTTTCCTTCAGTACACATTGACCTTTAAAAAGCCACCTGACTTGTTCCAATGAAGTTGAGTTCAGTTCACACTGGGCCTTCTGCCCTATTGTGGTAGTTATTAATGAATAAAATTTATCCTTAGGTTAGATTTTAACAATCCACTAACTGTTCACTATCTACTTTGGTGTCTAATTTTGTTTATCTTTGACAAGACCAACTCCAGAGATTGTTTCAGTATAAGGGATAAAGTATAGGTATAAAGATCTTATTTTTTAAAAAGCCTCCATACAAGAGTCTTCTGGTACAAAATTAGAAATGAGAAAACCACTATAGGTCAGTGGTCCTCAAAGTGGGGGCTATGGACCAACAGCATTATCATTAACTTGGTACCTTGTTAGAAATGCTATGCTTGGGCCCCTTTCAAACCTACTGACTCAGACTCTGGGGGTGGGGTCCAACAAAATGTATTTTAATTAGCTCTCATGATAATTCTGATGCATTAAACTTTGAGAACCACTGCTTTAGTGGTTAAATGTGTTCTGTTACAATATAGTTAGAACTTGGTTAGTTGTTAACTGTGACTTGGAGCCTAGTTATGTCAATAAACATTAACCTGAAGAATGTGTCTGCAAAATTTCCTCCCTTCCCTTGTTTTCCCCCTTCCCCACTATATTTCTTCTAAAATGAAAACTAGAAGGATCCTGGGCCATGAACTCTCCTGAAAATCACCATTTATCTTTAAAATTGTGACATGATTGCTAAAGTGCAGTGACAATATTGGTCATTGGAAAGGGAGAGTAGAATCTAGGGCCCATAAAATACATTCTTATCCTTCCCTGCTTTAGAAATTTCTAAATATCCCAAAATATGCCCTTTTGATAACATTTTTATAACTGGCTGTGTTTCAGAGAGAGACTGGGAAATAGAAATGATTATATATGATTGCCTTTCTTTTCTACTTTTATAGTTGAAGATTAAGTGGGTTTAGTTCTAGAATAGGTAACCAAAGCCTTTGTCAACCTCTTTCTTCTCACTACCAGAGAGAAGGATGATAGTGGGGAAGTGGATACTCAAGCACTGCCTGACAGAGAAGTGAAGGTCATTGACAGAGAGGAGAGGAAATGCAACTGTAGTTTTGTACTTTCTATTCTAGCTATCAACAAACAGTCATGGCTCATTTAATTTATCCTTTCATCTCATTTGCAAATGGAAAAACCACATTCCACAAATAGAAGTCTCCATTTCTGAAAACACTTGTTTCAGAGGGGAAAAAAGATATAAGGAACATTGATTTGGAGGGAATAAATTCTATTATTTTTCTCTGTTAAATATTTACATAGCTTTGCAAAATACATACTATGTTAAAATAAATGAAAAAATATTTACTCACACATATGCATACAAACAGTATTCTTTCAGAGCATATAAGCATAGCATAGAAAATAATCCTGAACTTTGGAAATAAAAAGAGAGGCATATTTTTGTACTTCTGACATTAGGATTTTTATTTTTTAAGATTGCACTAGTTTCTAGAGTCTTGCCTCACTTAGGGACAAAAGAACAATTTATTTCGAGGAGATGCCATTCCTGAAAGCCATCAAAAATATATTTCCTTTAAGAATTAAAAAGATCTACTTGCTTGTCAAATGACCAAAAGAGTTCTGTGAAATTTACTTAGTTTTCACTTACATCAATGTTTCTCTTAACTAGTATAGAAACTCTGTAGTAACTAACTGGCTGCAGAGTCTCAAAGCTGGCTCAAAATACCATCTGAACATAGAGCCAACAGGTCAAACCAGTCTCTCTGCCTCCCCACCTTAAAACATGTTTTATATGACAAAGGTGAGTCCAGTTGGGAGGGGCAAGAGTGGTCTCTTCTTGTTCATTAAAGTTAATCATTTCCTTCTACTTCCTCTCCAGTGATATTATCCGTCTACTCCACCTTGAAATCCTAGAGCCATTTCTACAAGGTTCATTACTCCACTTCATTAAGCAACAGGTCCGGCTAGCTAAAGGTTTAAAAAAAAAAAAAAAAAAGTAGCAGCAAGCAACAGTTTTAGTCAGCAGCATTTCCTAGTTCCTGTCTCTGACACACCCTTGAACTGTCCACATTTCAGATGTGGTAGTAGGGTGAAAACTCTAAACTTTCTGAAGCCTTGTAACTATCGAAATTCATGAGTAAGAGAAAAAGTTGGAGGATATGTCACTTCCTATATGTATATATTTTATTTGTGTACATTGGTTACCTGTCTTTTGTAAAACACCACGTATTACATGCTGTGGAGATATAGTTCATAGGAAGTAGGTTAAACAAAGTATCAGTCCTCAAAAAGTTGGGAGTGGGATAGCTGGGTCAAATGGTGTTTCCATTCCAAGTTTTCGGAGGAATCTCCATTCTGATTTCCAGAATGGTTGCACCAATTTGCAGTCCTTCCAGCATACATGTATGAGTGTACCTTTTTCCCCACATCCTCGCCAACATTTATTGTTGCTTGTATATTTGAAAACTGCCATTCTGACTGGAGTGAGATGAAATATTAGAGTAGTTTAGTTCACTCCTTGGGTTATACCCAAAGGACTTAAAATCGGCATACTACAGTGACGCAGCCACATCAATGTTTATAGCAGCTCAACTCACAATAGCTAAACTATGGAACCAACGTAGGTGTCTTTCAACAGATGAATGGATAAAGAAAATTTGGTATATATACACAATGGACTATTTCTCAGCCTTAAAGAAGAATGAAATGATGGCATTTGCCAGTAAATCATGCTAAGTGAAATAAGCATGAGAATATCTTGGAGAATATCATGCTAAGTGAAATAAGCCATCTTGCCAAACAAAAGGCTGAATGTTTTCTCTGATAGGCAGATGTTAATTCACATGTTAATAAGGGGGGCTGCTAGGAATAGAGTTACTTTGGATTAGGAAGAGGGGAGTAAAGAGAGGGGAGGGGTTATGGGGGAGAAGGATAGTAGAATGAATTGGACATTATTACCCTATGTGTATATGTGACTACATGACAGGAGTGATTCTACATCATGTATAACCAGAAGAATGAGAAATTATGCTCCATTTACGTATAATGTGTCAAAGTGCATTCTACTGTTATGTATAACTAATTAGAACAAATAAAAAACAAAAACACAAAAAATGCCAGCAGTGGAGTCAGAAGAGAATATGCAAACATGTAAAACAACTAACTGTGAAGTAGGATGAAATAAGAATAATGTAGAGATTTTTACAAAGATCAAAGGAAGCAAAGAGGCAAGAGTAGATTCTTACTGATGGAAAGTTTTATGCAGCAGCACCAAGTAATAAACAGATTCCAGGTTCAAATACACAACTGCATAATGAGAAATCAAGATTCAAAATGGAACAAATTAAATTATATAATGCATATGAAAGTCCTTAGCACATGGTTTCAGTTATTGTTGCAAGAAGCAGTTGGCATTTGATTTGAACTCTGAAGATCTAAGGAGTTTCAAAATAGGGAGAGTGGTGAGGAAACAGTATAGAGTCAGTTGACAGTTCAAGACTCATGAGTGAGGTGGGGAACGAGAGTTGATGGAATGCTTACAAACAGCACCTGAAGAGAGAAAACAGGAGATGGAAAGTTATTTTAGACAAAGCACCCAGAATCTCTACAACATGTTACAGAATTTTGAGGAAATGAAGAAAACGTTGGGTATTTTGTCCCACCCCAACCCCTTGAGACATATTCCCACCCTTTCTCTGGTTAACCTTGCATGGTCAAAAATTACCAAAGGAGAGTAAGGAAATCAATATGTTGTGACACACAAGGACAGCTTCGTAGCATCTCTGTGTTAATTGGTTAATGTCCTAATTAACCAATTGTGAAACTTGCCTGTATCCCTCATCTACCAGTGCCATCTTCTCTTTCACAGATGCCAACAGCATTAACTCCACCTCCCCTAAATCTGACATCACACCTCACTTCCACATCACAGCTCTGCTGCTTCAAACTCAACCATCACTGCCAGAGTCACACCACAGCCATTGAGTGCATGGGATAAGGTCATGCAAAGAGAATGGGTTAGAAAGTGACTGCACACTGCCCTGCCAGGGAATACCATCTCTTGTCCCCTAAGGAATTCTGTGGAAAAGATACATATCAGCGGTTGGATCCAGATGCTGCCTGGTACTCTGCAGGTCCCCCAATCTCTATTAAATGGAGTACTAACTGTTATTTGATCCTGACTAAAGTAAACTGTGCCACTTTTTGTTATGCAATCTACATAATTGAATTTTCTCAATAAATGAGGGTAAGAATGTCAAGTAACAACTAGGGTGTTTCCAGATTTGAGCATTTAAGCTTAACACTTTCTATCACCAACCCTTATTACCATTTTAGTAATATTTTTAAAAATAATAAATATGATTTTCATGATTACAGGTTATCCCTTATCTGTGGTTTCTGCTGTTTCAATTACCAGAAATCAGCTGAGGTCTGGAAATATTAACTGGAAAGTTCTAGAAGAAACAATTCAGTTGGTTCTGAGAATGGAACCCAGGGTCTTGTGCATGCTAAGCATCTGTACCACCAAGCTACATCCCCGCCCCAATATTTCCTAAGTTTTAAATTGCAAGCCATTCTGAGTAGCATAATGAAAGCTCTCACCACCTCCCTCCTGCCCAGGACCTGAATTATCCCTTTGTTCAGAGTATCCATGCTGTATTTGCTGCCCACTCATTAGTCACTTAGTATCCCTCTTGGCTATCAGATTGACTATCATGGTATTGCAGTGTATGTGTTCCAGTAACCCTTTTTACTTAATGATAGCCCCAAAGCACAAGTGCAGTGATGTTGGCAATTTGAATATGCCAAAAAGAAGTTGTAAATTTCTTCCTTTTTAAGTGAAAAGGTGGAAGTTCTTGACTTAATAAGAACATAGTATGTATATATACACAATCAACTATCAGTGGTTTCATGAATAAACTGGGTGTCTTGGAACACAGATAAGGAGTAGGAGAATATTGTATAACAATAACACATTTGAAAAATATAAAACTTTCTCTCCCAAGTCCCCAGGAAAACAATAACCAGAATTACCCATCGTATTTGTTTTCTTCAGTTGTTGTAACCAATTACCACAGTTTAATAACTTTAAAAAATCCACAGATTTATTATCTTACAGGTTGAAAGGTCAGAAGTCTGAGCGGTCTCTTACTGGGCTAAAATCAAGTGTCAACAGGGCTCTATTCATCATGGAGGCTCCAGGGGAAAAGTCCTTTCCCTCTCTTCCCTTCCCATGGAGGCTCCCACACTCTTCATCTTGTGGCAACTTTCTCCATCTTCAAGGCAACCACTTGCACCCCTTCAATCATTCCTCCACAGTCACATATCCTTTTAACTCTCTTTTACCTCGCTCTCCATTTTTAAAAAATTCTTGTGATTACATTGGGTCTTGAATGATCTAGGATACTCCATTTGCTGATAATACCTGCGAACTTCATTCCTTTTTGCCACAAAATATAGCATATTCATAAGGATTCTAAAACTGGGATATCTTTGCAGGGGGTGTCATTATTCTATCACACCCATAATCCCTGTACTCAGACATTTTTTATTATGTGACTTTCTATTCTTTTCAAGGTTTGCATATATACGAATATGCAATAAGCTGTCCCTTCACTTTAAAGTGGGATAATGTGCACGTGGGAATAGAGTTTTCTGAATAAATGTCAACCAGTAGGTCGGGCTCTACTTTTAGCTCAGCTAATAATCAACAAGGCCACTTTGAATACGGTGATTGGGTACTGGAGTCAGTAAAGGTGCCCTCCTTTTCCCATTCAGATGACAGTCAAGTGAAGTGAGTGTGGTAGTGTGTTTTGATTCATGATTAACTGTGGCCAGAAAGGGAAAACCTTCTCTCTGGAAAGAATCAGGGGGTGTTCCAGTGAAAACAGGAGCCATTGGCAGTAGTGAAGCCTGGAGGTGTTCACACTTGTAACACGACCTACTATTAATCATGCTTCAGCCTACTGAGAAAAATTATTATATTCTAACAATTTGTGTCTGACTAGGCAACTATTTCCTTCATCCTTCAGTGTTCTAAGATTACATACATGTGAAAATTAGTACATTTTCTCCTGGCAGGTCTCTCATGAATCATTATCAAAGATTTTTACAGGACTGGCCTCACAGACTATTCTAGGGAGTTGAACATAGTAATGCAATTCACACTCTGAAGAAGTTTCAAAATGGCAAATACATTTGAGTAATCAAATAAAATCAAGAAAACCATTTGCATTTGGCATTGGGTAATTTGGTTATAACTGCAAAGTGATATGATATTTATTTATATACAGAGCACCTACTACCAAAAGACATTAAATCACTAAATTATTATTATTTTATTTCTTAAAAGACAGGTAGAAAGAGACGTTTTGGCAAAGTTTATCTACTCTGGTGACAAGACTGAAGGGTTTCTCATTCCACCATTACCTCTTTTCTGCCTTATTTTTCTCATCTTTTTTTTGGCCTCAAATTCTAGACTGGCCAAAAAATGAGCAGCAATTAAAGCCAGAGATAGGCTAAGGAATACGATCTGTCATTCACCCCAACTATAGACTCCTTTCACAGGCAAAAACTTATTTGTGTTTTAATCCATATGTGACCAGCTGTTTCCCTGACCCTTGAAGTCTAGATAAAATGACATCAATCCTCCAGCTCCAAGGTTTATGATTGATTTCTAGAAATTCATAGATAGTTTACATTCTCAAAGTCACCTTGGGCTGCAAATTTTCCCCTCTCAATTCATGCGTTATTTCGGTATCCATATGTTTTACTTCTTCTGTTTGGAAATGCATTGACTCAGATACTAAATTCAGGCTCTTTCTTAGTTTGTACACACCAACACACACACACACACACACACACACACACACACACACACACCAGTCTTAGGAGGATGCTTGCAAAGTGACTAAAGATTAGAGAAACATACATGGAACAGTATTTTCCCTCACTCTCTCTCTGCCTCACATAACACTCCAGTTTCAGATAACCAACTCTGTTCCTACTCTTGTCCTTTCTCTATGGGGCCAAATCCCTGTTTTTTCTTTCCTTTTTTTCTGGCGGAACTGGTGGGCCATTTCTTCTGTTGCCTAGGCACCTTCCCGTCACCCTCATGTGTTCCCCTCCTCCAAAGGTCTTATCAAGGAATTTCCCCAGGCACTGTTCCCTTCCTGAGAAGAATTCTGATGCCAGCTGTTGTGATAATAAAAATTTCAACCCTGTATAATTTATTTTTAAGCTCTAGTGTTTTCAGCCTTGACTAGTATCTCTTTTATTCAACAAATATTTTTTTGTGTGCTGTTTTATGCTAGGCATTACTGCTAGAGCTGGGAACACTGCAGGGAATTAGATACAATCCTGGCCCTCAAGGAGGTTCAGTCTTCTGGAGGAGAAATGCTTTATACAAATAGTGATATGAGTAATTTATTAATAGCTGTGATAAATGCCACAAAGGAAAATTTCTATTATCTGGAAGGGTGTGGTAGTGGTGAAAAGGGTGAGGAGTAAGGGAAGGTTTCCCGGATGACATTGAGTTTGCCCAGGATTAGAAAAGGCCGGTTTACTCCTAGGTCAGTGTTGTTTCTCTGCAAAGGCTGCCTCTGGGAGACAATTAAACTAAGAAAAACAACATTTATTGAATATCTGAACAAATTAATTAATTCAATGAATGTCTGCTGAAGGGCTTTTGTGTGCTTTGTACTATGCTAAGAATACATGGAGCTTATAAATTTCCAGGTGTGTGTGTGTATGACAAAAACTATATACAAAAATAAAAAAGTATGATGATTTCAGTATGTGAAGGAAAATAACAGAAAAAGAGTGGCAAGGTGAGTGGTCAGGGAAGGACTTGCCAAAGAGGGTCTTTTCAGCAGAGGCATGGATAGTGAGGAGCCTACTGTAGAGTGATTTTAGTCAATGGAGAGGTATATTCAAAGGCCCTGAGGCAGAAGCAACACTGTTGATCTGTCTGGCCATAGCAGAAGGCATGTGGGGCTAAAGTAAGTAAGTGAAAGGAGAGTGAGGGTGAGAGGTTCTTGCTGTGGAGTCAGGACCCTGTTTAGGTAGGATTTTGTAGGCCATGGTGAGAAGTTAGGATCTTTTTCTCAAGAGTAAAATCAAGTTATCTGTGGAGAAGTACCTCATTTGATTTATGTTTTAAAAGACCACAGGAGGTGTAGGGCAGAGAATACATTGTTTATAAAGTGCTTTATAAGAAACAATCTAAGCATCTATTGGTGCTGACTTGGTTAAGTAAATTATGATATAGCTATATGATGGAATACTAGGAAACTATTAAAAATGGTGGCATGTATATGTGTTGACATGGAAAAATGTCCACATTATAGTAGCTAGGGGAAAAAATCAAGTTGCAATCTAATGTTATCTATTGTTCTTTTAAAAAGAGTCTGAAAAGATGTAAACAAAAATGTTTATATGATTTATCTCTGGGCAGTGGCAGACTAAAAGGTTTTTTCCTTTTTTCCCCCCTTTGGCTTACCCATATTTTCTAATTTCTAAGTAATAAAAACAGAATATAAAATAAGTTTACCAGACATAAGATTAAAATATGGCCTGACAGAAAACAAAACAAAACAAAACAAACACCCAACATTGCAGTATATTTTTGTGGCATTTTCATCTACAAAGAATTGTATTT
Organism: Geosciurus inauris; assembly: GCA_004024805.1. Taxonomy (NCBI): domain Eukaryota; kingdom Metazoa; phylum Chordata; class Mammalia; order Rodentia; family Sciuridae; genus Geosciurus; species Geosciurus inauris. Next base: position 90,110 of record PVHX01003154.1, read on the forward strand.
TTTGCCTCCTTTGTAACATGAATATTTTGCAGCACATTTCAAATGTTATTTCATAAAATACATAATAATGGAAAACCAAAAGTGTGATCACATTAGATAGTAGTCATTGAAATTAAAGTCACAGCATTTCTCATTTCCCTGCATGTATCATTGGCTTCTATCTTAACATTTTCTCAGAACCAACCAACCGTTTCTCAGAACAGTTTTCTTCCACATGAGTGGTGACTTTGAGGAGCACTTCTGACCATCATTTTGCTTTACTTTTTGAATTAGGATTAGAAAATATTTCTGAGATCACTCCACTTTAAATTTTCAATAAAAACAATTTGAACAATGGGAAACTAAGACTCAATGGAATATATCTGAGCTCCAGATATCTTTTATGAGTCATTGTTCCTCTATTTTTACTCCGAAAGCATTTCATAATCCTAGACTTGCACTTAATTTCTCTTGTTCAAGGTTTTTACCATTGAGTAAAGCTTTAAGTCCCTCAAATGTTGGCTATCCCATAATATTAACATATTTGACCAAATGTGCATGGGCCAGTTGATATGATTTTCTGACTGTCCATGTGGATTTAAATTCCCTACAATCATGTTTGTTTTTTCTTCTGAGCTCCCTTTGTTAATTTCAAAGGCATCTTTTGAATTCTAAATTTCATGTCATGTTTTACAACAGTACTTTGCTGTAAATATAATCAGTCTTTTTGCTTGTATGCTTGCAAAAACTGAAGGCTAGTTATTTTTGCTTGTTGTTCATTACTGTCTTTTTGACATGATTTTGTCACTAATGTATAAAATGGCTTAGATTTCCTACATCCTCCAGTGATCCGTGTCCATAACAATTTGAAATAAACTGTGGAGAAAATATATACCTTAGTAATTATGCTAAAGGAGAAGTGTGAATAAATGCTATTTTAAAAACTGGGCTGCTTAATACTTTCAGATAAGGAGCCATAGAGATACCTTCTCATTTGGCTGAGGTGTTGGCAAGTAAGTTCTTGATTACTTGCCTTTGCAATGCAGCTTTTTACAATATGATCATTGCTATATTATTATTTATATACACAGACTATCAAATTCTTTGAAAATAGCTTGTTTTCTTGTTCTCCCTTTTTATTTTGGCAAAACCATTTGCTATTGGTAGAGCAAGGGTACACTTAATCTCATGTGATCCTAAAGATAAATTGTGATTTTAGTGGAGGATTATTAATCATAGCAATGAAATTGACTTATACTATATTTTATTTTAAATAGCCACATTGAATAAAAATACATTTCTAGGCTACGTAACCACAGAAGCACTCTACCTTCTGTTCACCTCAGATCCTAACAGTAACTACTAGCATTTATATAATGTTTCATGGTTTTCAAAGTGCTTTCACATTTGTCATGGATAAAAGGTTTCCAAGGATGTACTAAAAACTTTAGGTGGTAGATATGTTTAAAAAAATAAAAGAAGTTGCTGGCTGTGAATTACCTTTTGAAAATCTAACTTCTCAACTGTCATAGCAAATTTTAAAAGCCATGTGACAGATTCACAGTCCTTGTAATTGCTAATGTCCAAAATAATAGCTAAGGAGATTTTTAGTCCTACCAACAAATGTGCATTGACTTCTGTTTGTAGCCATCAGCAACTGGAGGGATATAAATATGATTAAAGTTAACTGCTGCTTTTTCAATCACAATATAAAGTGGGATGAAGAGTATTCAACAGAGGTAAATGTGTGGAAGTACAAAAGAGAACAATAAATTTTGACGTGAAGGATCAAGAAAAGTTTTACAGAGGGGTAGTATTTGATCTAAGTCCTATCAAACAGAATCTTTTAAAAAAAGAAATTACCAGACTCATCTTTCAAATAGATCTGCTTATGATCTGTTATGTTTTCATTCCATCAATACTGCCAATAATAAATATGTTTTAGAAATTACCTCTAGGTTCTGTTTTGCATTATAGGATGATCTACCTAATTTCACTGTAGTCATATTATTTTGATTTTTTTTTTTCCAGTAGACTCGCTGCTGTTCAATTCAAGCAGATATTTCTCCTTTCAGAGGAGACAGGGATTGGACAGAGCCAGAACACTGTGGTCTCTCCTCCATTTCTTTGTGATTTGGGGAGAGATGGAGATGGGAGGGGTGTTTCTGGGAATTTGCAGACTTTCATCAAACAGATTTTTTGTTTGTTTGTTTGTTTTTTCCATCTGCCACTGAGATGACCTGTAGAAGTCAGAAACATATGTTGGTGTAAAAAAACAAGCCTGTATTAAGGGGAAATATATTGTCCTGGATAAGATAAAAATCTTTCAGTAAGATATAAGTGGAGATTTTCAGCCTTTCCTATTAAACTCTGCTGCATGGAAAAGACAGATGGAAGAGAATGTTTTAATTTGGAAAATAGATAATTTTAAGCACTGGTTAAAATTGGGAAACTGGTATGATTTAATACTGTATCTTTGTTTACATTGCTCTTGACTGCAAATGGCATTGAATCTGGTGGTGTGCATATATTTTGATAAATTTTGTTTTTATAATAAATTTGTATATATTTATGGTATTAAATGATAAAATAGACCATTATCTACGTATATCTTAAAAAATTAGTGACTTATCATGTAATAAATGGAAATGAAAGACCATCAAAAAATAAATAAATAAAATAAAATATCAATGTCAGTAAAGATATACAAGATGCTTATGATATGTCTTTGTTCTTATTTTCTGTTTTGATGCAAATTTCATGATTTTACATTGTTATGGGACAAATAAAACTAACTGTACATCAAAAAAAAAAAAAAAAAAAAAAAAAAAAAAAAAAAAAAAAAAAAAAAAAAAAAAAAAAAAGGGAAACTGGGGATAGACCATAAGCCACTCATCCAGTGCATCTCATCATGCCACCAGAGATGGGAAAGCATTATACTTTTTTCTCTTGATGGCTACTAATCCATACAAAATCAATCAAAAGTCAGGGACATGTCCACAACAGTTAGAAGAGAATGTACAAAAAGAGAAGAAAAAGAAAAGGTAGAAGAGAGAAGACTGGATTTAAAAAGATGGTAAAAGAAAAAAAGCAAGAAGAATGAGTTAGGCAGTGGAGAAAGACAAGAGAGAGAGAAACTATTAAAAACTGAAGAAACACAGGCTCCCATTTAGGCTGCTACACTCTTATTCCTGTTTTAAAAGTGCTAATGTAGCATAGGACCCTTTGAGTTCCCTCTGAGTGGGATCAGCAGAAACCTATAATGGAGGAAATTTATTTCCTGAAACTGTTTGTTAAACTAGTTTTTTGAACACATATTCTCAAGGAAGAGTCCTTGAGTCAAATATTATGGTCCATTTAATGATAATCTCCTAAAATGTTAACCATAAGTGTATTCTGAATTACCAGGATGACCACTTTAGAACAGAATACTGCCTAGTAATTTTATGGCAGTATGTACTTTTATATTCACTACTAGGTAGATGTAAAGTACCACTGGGTTATTCTAATTCTTGCAACTAGTGATAAAAGACCAGCAATTAACCTAACAAATGATGTATCTATGGCAAGTAAAGGCCAAAAGATATCGTTGTGTATTAGTAAAGAGCAGGTGGGTCTTAGACATCCCTCCTCTGAATCCAGAAAGCAGAGGAGAAGCAGGGGGCATTCAAAGCACAATGAGGCTGAGCTGAGACCAGCTGCTGGTAAAACTGGGCCAGTTTTAGGAGGAGGGAAATTCTTGCCTGGGTGCTTCTAAGGATCCGTTTACCTTCCCTGGTGGATTCTGTTTAGCTCCATCTACCTGACATTTTGTTAGAAATGTCTGGAAAATAAAGGCCATTTTAGAGGGTGGGGGGAAGAAAAGAAAAGTATTTTGCCACTTGAATAGAGAAAAGTAGTGTAAGAATGGAGCGCTTTATGAGGCCAAGACAAACTTAGATAGTAGGGGCACAAAGAACCCAAGAGCTTCTACCTTAAGCACGAGCACTATAGTGTCATTGCAAATGGCAGTTTTCTTTTATCAAAAGGGCATAATCCATCACATTAATGTTAATTTGAATTTCATTCATTTTATGGTTTTATTTTAATTTAATGTATACATTTATTTTGGATTTTAAAATTGTAGGAGAGCTGTATGCATAAGATATTTGCAGCTTGTTTTAAGATTTTACATATTTAAATAATAGTAGAGTAAACACAAATTAGGGCACGTTTGTGAGTCTGAAAGATTCTTATATTTTAAAAGGGATCTGTTCATTACTCAAGTTTGAGAAACAGTGCCCTAAGTTGCAGTGGAAGATCAGTGTTACCCCAGTGGCTAAACAATATCAAACTGTGGACCAATATGACCAAACCAGAAAGTTCTGTGGAAACTGAATCATATTTGACTGTTAGATTTTATTATTACTTCCTATGTTTTTTTAAAAAATATTTTTAGTTGTCAATGGATTTTTATTTTATTTATTTATATATGGTGCTGAGAATCAAACCCAGTACCTCACACATGCTAGACAAGTGCTCTTCCACTGGCTATAACCCCAACCCACTTCCTATGTATTTTTAATTAATTTACAATTACTATTTTGTGGGCAGTGGGTCTTAATATCTTTGCTTTAATTTTTTCTCTTTCTAGTAGTTCTGAAATAAATTGTTAGTGATAAAAAGTATTGGTTATTTTAAATGTCCATTCATTCTTCCAGTAGTATTTATTGAATAGAGAGAATTACTTAGCAAAATAGTTATATATTTTACTTACATGTGACTACATTTAATATTATTATATATTTATGTGTGTCAACTAATTACTATAGATTGATCAGTAGAGAGGTAAGATATTGTTCTTATCCTTGAGAAGTCCACATTTTGGCAGGAGTGATAAATGTGAAAACATATAATTACAAAGCAATAGAAATAATTGCTATCACAGATATGTGAACTGATGTAAAAAGAGGAGAAACCAACTTTTCCTGTAGGAGAAAATAAAGGAATTTACTTATATTAGGACTTAACCTTACTCTGTTTTATAAATGAGAATTTCCACATGTACGTGACAACATCTATGTAGGGCTTCATATTTTTATCTCATTAAGCAAACAGCCTTGTAATATTGTTAAGTGTGTGATACAAGAATTTGCTACACAAAATAATAATTGCACGATTGCACAATGTACAAAGAAGTGTTGAAACTATCTTATTACATAAACCATTTCTTAATTTTATTGTATGATACCGTATGTAAACAGAATGCAATGAATAGATATTACCAGACATATGCATCATTTTGTTCCCTCATGCATTTGGAAAAGTTTGTACCTTTTTTGTGCAACATACCGTTTACATATAAATGAGAAGGAAAAAGATTAATTAAGGCATCAGGAAGATTATAACCCTGTAAGGGTTTTATATTATATTTATAATCAGGAAGATTATAAATCTTTCTGCCTCAGGAAGATTATAACCCTGTAAGATAGTAAAATATACTTAAGTGGCTACAACGCAGAACTGTTTGTGTCAAGTGTCCTGAGAGCTGTATAACTAAACTATGAGAATTCAGAGAAAGTGCCTAGTCTGAGTATGAAGAATGACTTCTTGGGGAGTATATGGATTTGAACTGGGTCATCAGGGATAGTACGTGATTATCATGAAGAGAAGGTAAGTCTCCCAAACAAAAGAATTCTTTGGATTACATGAGTACATGTGGAGAGATGGGAAGCATAAGTCATTTTTTAACAACAGCAAGCATTTTAGCTTGGTTTGAGTATAAGGTATATGAAGCAGAATTTTGAGAGACAATTTTTGAAAAACTAATAAGCAATAGGTCATAGGTGGCCCCAACCACAGAAAACACAAGTCTACACACATTTATTGATGGCTTATAATAGCCCAGGAGTTGGAGATTGAGAGATGAACAAAGTGAAGCCTGTGCCCTTGGGAAAGCAGACACAGGATCTCAATGCCTTAGAGATGAGTGTACTGCAATGATTACAGAATCTGAGGGTACGTGCTGCAGTGCAGATACAAAGGACTGTGGAAGCAATTACTTCTTGCTGGAGGAGTTAGAGAAAACAACAGAGAGGAGATGCTATTGCAACTGGGTCTTGATAAATAAGTGCAGGAAATACAAGAGCATAATGTTTCTTCCACATACACAGTCCCAGAGTCATAGAAGAGCTGGCTCAGTCAAAGAACAATGTGTGGGCCAATGTGACCCAAGGGGAAATATTGGGAGTTAAGGCTGGAAAGGAAAGTTGGGATCAAAATGAGAAAGGCCTCATGCGTTGTGCTAAGGAATTTGGATTTAAGTTTTACCAGCCTGAAGTTTTCAGTCTTTAGGGCTTGTGAAACACCTTGTACCACATAATGGCATTTCAGTCTACATATATGACAGTGGTCCCATAAGATGATTTTGTTTAGTGACATTTTAGGTTGTTTAAGTACACTCCATGATGTTCACATGACGATGAAATCACTTAATGACACATTTCTCAGAATGTAGGATACATTCTGAGATGTATACATGACATACATGACAATGAAGGGATTTCATTGTTCATTCTTTAGATAATGCTAGTACAATCTAGTACAGTGATTACTAGACAGTGATGTACTAGGCAGGACAATGGATAGGATTAGTGTTGAAATACTACACAAGGAAGCAGCAATTACAGCCAATCAATAGTATGGTGTAGTTTTTGTCTCCTGATGTATATAAAAGCATTCATGTTCACCACACTGTTCACTCGTTGGCCTCTGGCACCATGTTTCTGTTGGAGTTGCACTATTTACTCCCAAAGGTGCACGCCTGATACTCGGAGGTGAGGTCCTCACAAGTTCCAGTAAGCACTAGATGATTCCTTTGCGTAGCTTTGAGGCTAGTCGAGCCCTCTTTCCTCTTAACTTGTAACAAGTTGTACTCTGTTTAACACCCCATAAGTGGCTCAGAGCAGCATTCTGTTTGACAGAAATTGTTCTTAAAAGTTTGAATGCTGGCAAAAATGAATTTTACCTATTGATCCAATGGTGGTAAGATGTTTCCAAAGCCTGCAAGGTATAGGAGCAAAGTGTTAAGTCTCAACAGATGAAGACCAGTGCTGTCGGCAACAAAGAATCTGACAAGACTTAAACGGGTGGATCCAATAAAAAAGTGATGATATGAACGGGTTAATCAAACTGCTGTGTGTAAAAATGGGTGGAAGGGAAGAGATGCTAGGAGCTGGGAGATCATTTAAGGCCCCAACTGGGAGCAGAAATAGGATTTGTAGGGTTTTAGGATAAAGAAGTAGGGACCAGTTAAGGAAAAATGGTACTGGGCAATTGGTTATGTAGTGATTACATGGGGGTATCATGAAAAGGTGTCAAAGATGGATCTGACAATTCATGCCTGGGTTGAAGAGAAGAATATTGGTGACATTAACAGAAATTGGATAGTCAGGAATAACAAGAGCTATTTGGGATTACACAAGAAATGTGGCTCAGGGTAATTGATGTTTTTGTTTTTGTTTTGATTGAACCCAGGGGTGCTCCACCACTGAGCTACATCACCAGCCCATTTATAATTTTTTTTGTGTGTATGTATCTTTTTTATTAGTTCTAATCAGTTATACATGACAGCAGAAAGCTTTTTAATTCATTGTATACAAATGGAGCAGAGTTTCTCACTTCTCTGGTTGTACACGAAGTAGAGTCACACCATTTGTGCAATCATATATGTACCTAGGGTAATAATGTTTGTCTCATTCCACTATCTTTTCTACCCCCATACCCCCTACTTTTATAAATTTTGAGATGAGGTAAATTGTTTAGGACCTCTCTGAATTGCTGAGGCTGGTCTTAGAACTTGTGATCCTCCTGCCTCAGACTTCCAAACACTGGAATTATAGGTGTGTGCCACTATGCCCAGCAAAGTAATTGAATTTTAAATGGTAGTTATAAGTTTGCCAAAATTAGTGATGGCTTTTTAGAATATTCTTATCATTATAATAAAAACATGGGAAAAGTGAATATTGCCCAATATAACAATTCACCAATTTATTGACTTTTTACATATAGTATTTCCTATATAATTCCTTTTAAATACAATTTTGTCTTTTAAAAACTGATTTATCTATAATTTTTGTGAAACCCATTAATATAAAAAAATTCTGGACATTCAAGTCTTATGAAGGTATGTTCTAGAGGCTATACATTTTAGAAACTTGGATGTTGCCAATAGGTAGGTGGTTCTAAATTACTTACAAGTCTAGGAGTAAGGTTAGTTTTTAAAATTTATTTTAATTAATTAATTTATTTATTAATTCATTCATTTTAATCAGTTATGCATAACAGCAGAATGCTCTTCAATTCATTGTACACAAATGGAGCACAATTTTTCACTTTTCTGGTTGTACACAAAGCAGGATCCCACCATTCGTGCAATCATACATGTATCTAGGGCAATGATGTCTGTCACATTCCACCATCTTTCCTATCCCCATACCCTTTCCTCTCTCTTCCCTCCCCTTTGGCCAATCCAAAGTTCCTCCACTCATCCCATGCACCCCCCTCCCCCATTATGGATCAGCATCCACTTATCAGAGAAAACATTCGGCCTTTGGTTTTTTGGGATTAGCTTACTTCTATTAGCATGATATTCTCTAATTCCATCATTTACCTGCAAATGCCATGATTTTATTCTCTTGTATTGCTGAGTAATATTCCATTGTGTATATATACCATAGTTTCTTTATCAATTCATCTATTGAAGGGCATCTAGATTGGTTCCACAGTTTGGTTGTTATGAATTGTGTTGCTATAAACATTGATGTGGCTACATCACTATAGTATGTTGTTTTTAAGTCCTTTGGGTATAGACCAAGGATTGGGATAGCCCCTACCTTTCCACCCTGGGGTTGGAGCATGCAGATACCTTTAGTACATACAGCTCACAAAGTCTTGGCAATTTTGTGTGTGTGTGTGTGCAGGGAATTTAACCCAGAGGTACTTAACCACTGAGCCACATCCCCAGCTCTTTATTTTATTTTATTTTTATTTCATGACAGTCTCACCAAGTTGCTTAGGGCCTTGCTAGGTTGCTGAGGCTGCTTTGAACTTGCCATCCTTCTGCCTCAGCCTTTGGAGCTGCTGGGATTGCAGGCGAGTGCCACCATGCCTGGCCTAGGCAAATTTTAAGTAGGACAACAGGTGATTTTAATTTTTGAGCCTTGTTATTTCTCTTAGTACAAGTGAGGAAGTGAAAAACAACTTTCACTTGTTAGTTATTTCTCCGGTTTAAAAAACAGGAACAAAACTACCAGAATAACCTGAACCCACAATTTAGGACCAAGCACAAACTTGAGTGATTGGGTCAAAAGACTTTTCTTATCAGGCATAAGCAGAGAAAAGGGCTCCACATTTCTTTGTCAGTGTCGCTGATGATGTCTGTCAGTGGTCCTCATCTTATTACCCAGGTACCCAAGATGGCACTAGTTGATATTTATGCAACTAGATCAGTTTGCAATGTAGAACATATCAAAACACATATCTGTGGCAGTCTAGTATCTTAGCCATATTCCCTATGAGAGCCACCAAATGGAACCTGCAGGGAAAAGGGTGTTCAAAGTCTGAGACAAAGGACCGTTCTTTGCAGGAGAGGAAAGGTGCCTGGGAAGAAAGGGTGTTGAGACTGGCAATGTTATCCCACTTTTCCCAAGCTATTTTTCATTTCAGCATTTTCCTCCTTTTATCCACTTCTGAATCCTGAGTTCTCCATATAAACTAGGATAATAGTTCAAAACAATTTCACTTCTAGCCTGATTGATAATGAAGGCATTGGTGAAGAATTATACTTGGCACATGAAACCTTAAAATAGAAGGCGCCATGCTAATCTGGCTTTGTAGTAAAAAGGGCACATAGGTGCCATTGGTGTGCCACTGGCAATGAGCAAAGTATGGAAAGAGGCTAGGTCATTTTCCCTTTCTCACTCTACTGGTTTGAGGTACATTAATAAGGGCAGCACAGCACAGCTGACAAAATCATGAGATGTAAAATCTTTTTCTCCAAATGTTAGATGGAGTCTCATCTCTCTTCTACTTATGTTGCTTTGATTAATGATGCTTTCATGAAGCCAGTTTCCCACTTTCAAATGTAGGATTAAATTAAGAAAGCTGGTTGCAGTGTCACATGCCTGTTATCCTAGCTATTCGGGAGACTGAGGCAGGAGGATCACAAGGTTGAGGCCATGCTGGGAAATTTAGTGAGATCCTATCTCAAAATCAAAACTAAAAAGGGCTGGGGATGTAGTTCAGTAGTGGAGCACTTCCCTAGCATGTGTGAGATCATAAATTCATTCCCCAACACTGCAAGAAAGAAAAATAGTGCTATCAGATTAAGATTGAACAAAATGTGCATTGTTTTCTCAAGCCATTTCACATACTAGAATGTTTGGGCAAAACATCTGACTGACTTTTCAACCTTCTGCATATACCAGTTCGTGGAGCCAGAGTGTGAGGTACATGACACCACTTGGAGCATAAGCCTATGTTACTGTCACCTTGGTGTGGCCTCACAGGTCACCAGGCCAGAGGGGTCAGAGGGGATAGATGGGCCTCTTTCATTTAGCAGAGTTTATTTTCAATAGGAACTCAGCCTTGCCTAGAAGATATCTGAAAAACAAAATACACATTTCATCAATATGAATCTGATTTCAAATATTAGAGACTTTGAGTTTAATTCTTAAGTACAACTGTGACTAGTTTTAAATTGAATAAAATATTGCTTCTTTTCTTGGGCAGGAGGAAGCATGTTTCTTTAGCTCTTTAGTGGGGTAACTCTGACTTCTGGCTTGTAAGTCAACTTGTTGCCCTCAGCTAGAGAAATGTTTGCTATTTTTTAATATTCTCACTTCTGGGGATAACAGGTGCTTCTGTTTTCCACTTTGCAATTTCTCAACTTCTGTTCATGATCTCATAACCAAGTGAGATTCTATTTATTCATTTATTTTTTTAGCTTATTAATGTACTGCTATGCCACCTGGCTGTAAAAATAAGATAAAATCACTGGGGAAAGAATTCAGTAATTAATGAGAGTCCCCCACCTCCACCACAACTTATAACATTCAGGAAAAAAAATCTCAAAATGTAGACTTAACTTTCAACCTTTAAGGATAAGAAATACAGTTCCCTAGGCTACAGAGGGAATGCTTTCAAAATGGATTTTTTAAAGTCTAGGAATTGTTACTAGGATCATGCTGGCCAAATTTAATTGACATGAGAAAAGATCAAAAGAGCTTAATACTGTCACTCCTAGATTCTCTAGGGTCTTCGGATCATTAGCTATTTCAGGAGCTCCTCTGACAATGAAAGGACAGTTTATTCTTATCTATTCAATTTAAATGGGTCCAGTTTTAGTTAGAAGAAAATGAAGCAGCTATCAGAACAGAGACCTTTTCTAAACTGGAAATATTTTCTTTTATTTACTTGACAAATATTTTTCTGAATACCTCCTAATGTGCCATAACCCACGTTCAGCTATAATAACTTATTTGAGCAAATATTGTGGGATCACAGATGGAAGAGACCACAAACCCTGTCTGGAGAGATGGGGACCTGTCTAGTTCTGTGAAGAATCTGGGATTTAAGCCTACTTGCAAGCTAACCAGGTAACCTGGTAATGTCCATGGATGCTGGCAAAAGATGTGAGACTCCTGGGTCAGAGACAAATGACTTTACTACAGACAGCCCAGTAGGCAGCATAGGCATGATGTTGATGCCAAGTCCTCATGCCTCCCAAGTCTTGTGGGGCTGAGAAATGGCCACAGTAACAAGTAGTCAGGTATTTGTGTTCTGGGCATATCTGGCAAGAATATGCTGGATGGATGCTTAGATTCCAGGATGAATTACCTCTTCTGGCAGAAACTTTACTGAGAAGATATATAGGCTGGGAAGAAGATACTTAAAGGGAACAGGAACGACTTATTTCAGTCAGAGGAAAAGAATTTGCAAAGACCCTGAAGCATGAGAGACACTGAGCTCTTTCAGGAACAGTAGAGAGGTATGATTGGGTTGGTGGTCATAAGGCCAAACTAATAGGCTGGCATCTAATTGTAGAGGGTTTTGCATGCCACTGAGATTATGGAGTATGGTTTTTTGTTTTATTTTAACCTAACAAATTTTAGAAATATGTTGAGCAGAGGAATGACTTGATTAAATTTTATTTTCTATTACCTGGTAATAATGTGGAGAACAGACTGTAATCAGAGATAAGTTCCATGGGCATTTTACCAGGTGTCCTTGAACATCTAACTTCTTTTATGTCCTTTAAACACCCTGAAAATTTCCTGTTATCCTAATACTTCACTACCTTATTATAGTTTCCCAATGTCTCATTCTCACCCTCATGACTGGATGCCCTCTCCCTTCAATTCACATTGTATATGCTCAGATATTTGCTGATATAGAGTAGGATTATATCTATTTAATTTCCTGATTTCTGCAGTATTTCTAGAGTTGTAAACACATTATTTTCTGTGAATTTATCCACTTTTTATATGCCAATATTCTATTTTTATTTGGCATGATATAATTTATACATCTAAGTCTAAAAAGTAAATTGTAATGTTCAATTCATTAAAATGAACATGTACACACACTATTTCAAATCATATTTTATTCTAAAAAGAAATCATACAAAGACTTATACAAAGTATGGTATTTTAAAATATTAAAAAATAGAAATTAGTTATATTGAACACAAAAAGCCAAAATATAAGATGTTTTATTTTCATTTTGATTTTTAAATTCCTTCCAAATTTTACAATGTGTTTTGGGGTAGAAGTGATTATTTTTTAAGCCCATTGTGGAAAAGTGCCCTAAGATAGTTCCTATATTAGTTTCCTGTTGTCAATGTAACAAATTATATCACATTTTGTGGCTTAAAACAACACAAATTTGTTCTCCTACAGTTGTGGAGAAGTCTGCAATCATTTTTATCAGCAGGGCTGCTTTTTTCTGGAAGCTCTAAAGGGGAGGATCTGTATTCTTTCCTTCTGTAGCTTCTAGTAGTTACCTGCACTCCTCAACTTGTGGTCCTTTCTTCCATCTTCAGGGCATAGCACAATAATCTCTTCTTCCTTCATCACACCTCTCTGTATGACTTCCCCTTGCCCCACTTAGAAGGACCCTTTTGATTACACTGGACTCACGCTGATAATCCAGAAAAATCTCCCCAGCTCAAGATCCTTAACCTAACACACCTGCACATTTCCTTGTGCCTTAAAAGGGAATATTCACAGGTTCTGAGAGATGGCATCAAACTTAAAAGCTTCCTCACAGCAAAGGAAACAAGAGTACGAAGAAAGAGTCTACAGAATGGGAGAAAATCTTTGCCACCTGCACCTCAGATAGGGTGTTAATTTCTTGGATATACAAGAAACTAAAAAAACAACAAAACCCTCAATAATCCAATCAATAAATGGGTAAAGGGACTAAACAGACACTTCTCAAAAGAAGTCAACAAAGATATAAAAACGTTCAACATCTCTAGCAATTAGAGAAATGTAAATTAAAACTACATTATGATTTCATCTCACTCTAGTCAGAATGGCAATTATCAAGAATAACTGTTGGTAAGGATGTAGGGAAAAGAATACACTCATACATTGCTGGTGGGACTGCAAACTGGTGCAACCACTATGGAAAGCAGTATAGAGATTCCTAAAAAAACTAGGAATGGAACCACCATTTGACCAGTAATCCCACTTCTTGGTATACATCCAAAGGAGTTAAAATCAGCATACTATAGTGATGCATCTACATCAGTGTTTATAGCAGCACAATTCACAATAGCTAAGATATGGAACCAACCTGGGTGCCCTTCAACAGATGAATGAATAAAGAAAATGTGGTATATATACACAATGGAGTATTACTCAGCCACAAAGAAGAATGACTTTATATATGCCATTAAATGGATGGATCTGGAGACTATAGTGCTAAATGAAATAAGCCAGTCCCACAAAACCAAAGGTCAAATGTTTGATATATGGAAGCTAAACCAAAACAAGGTGGGGAGGGAATAAAAAGTTCAGCAGATTAGACAAAGGGGAATAAAGGAAAGAGAGAGGATAGGAAAAGGAAAGACAATGGAACAAATCTGACACAGTTTTCCTATGTACATATATGAATGTACCACAGTGGATCTCACCATTGTGTACATCCACAAGAAATTAATTAAAAAAGAACTATGGGTAAGTGGCAGAAAGATCAACAGAGGGAAAGGAACAGTGGGTAGGGAAGGGGAAGGGGAAGGAGAGGTACTGGGGTCTGAATTAGAATAAGATATATTCCATGCTTGTATAATTTTATCAAAATGGATTCCACTGTCAGGTATAACTAAAAAGAAACAATAAAATAAAAAAAGTAGACATTTGTGGTGAGAGTGGGGGAGTCAATTATTCAGCCTACCACTGTTCCACTTTTATTGAAAGCAGTGCTTCTACACCCCCCACCCGCCACTTTCCACAGCTTTCTTGTTTTGAGGTTATAGCTGAGATAACTGGGCTCCCTAGACATGTCACCCATGTATTGAACTGTTTTAGAATAAGTTGAGAATAATAAGTTTTAGGAGCTGGAGGCTGTTGAGGGAATCCTCTTTCCCCACAGAATGACTCATCTTTGAACATGCCAGGCAGGTTTGCCATCTCCATCCTTCACTTCCCATTTCAGTGCATCACATCTTCAGACTGCAAACTTCTGTTATCAGTAACTTGTTGCCAGAGATTTGTCCTAGTGTGCAGAGTCTGTACCACCTGTGTGCAGGGTAGGCTGGAAATACTATGGAAATTAACATTTGGAGCCCCCAGCCATTTCGACTCATGAATGGAACTAGCATATAAATAGTTCAGCTCCCTCATTTCTTTTTTGCAATTTGTTTTATTAAGATATAATTCATATAACATAAAATTCATCATATTAAAGCATATGTTTCAGTCATTTTTAGTATATTCACAATGTTGTATATTCATCACAATTATCTAGTTCCAGAATACTTATATCCCTTCAAAGGAAACCCCATACTTGTTTGTAGTTACTCCAAATCCTCCCTTCTTCCATCCCATCTCTACTTTCCGTTTCTATGAATTGACTTATTCTGGACATTTCATATAATTGGAATCATACAACATGTGGTTCTTCATTTCTTAGGGGGATGTCAGGTTGAGTCTCAACCTGGGAAACAGATTTGGGATCCTGGCACATGGAAGAATATGTGAGGTGAAGTTGGGATAGTAGACATGGCTTTATTTAGAGGTGGAAGCAGCCCCTAGCCCCTAGCCCTCAGTTTTTAGTCCCCCAGCTATTTCCATAGGCCTTTCTTATATGCAGCTAGACAAGGAAGGTACGTTGTCAACAAGTCACATAAGTGAGCACATTCTCACAAGCAAATGTGTATAACCTTGAGTACATGTGCTAAATCAGGATGTCTCTGAACTTGCCTACATACTAAAAACATAGCCTGCCAGAAGCCTTGGCAAGGGAGCCTACTTATAACTATCTTTAAGTTATCCACTGCTCTACAGTGGATAACTTAAAGACACATATTCAATGATGGTTCTCAGATTTCTCTAGCAGTTGTCCACAGTGGTAGTGGATAATGAGTTGGCAGCTTTTCCTTTCTTGTCTCACTTCTCTACTTTCCTGCCAGTGTTTCTGGAATCACCTCTCAAAATAAAATGCTTGCACACAAATTCTTGCTTTGTGGTTGACTTCTGGGGGAATCCAAACTAAAATTATAGGTATGTTAAGTTAATTAATCCATTCATTAAATCTACACTCAATATTTATTTCGTGCTTGGAAGATGGCTCAATGCTGAAGATACAGCACAATCAAGTTAGACATTGTTCCTGCTCTCATGGAGGGTGATTAAGCAGGGAATCAAGGCATCAGTGAATTGCTAATGAGTGTTATGAAAGAGTGGAGAGGGAAGAACTGTTTAAAGATGAGACCTGGAAAGCAGTTAGCCAGATGAAGAACCTGGGGAAAATGTCTGAGGCACATGGACCCACTCTATGATAAGAATGAGCTTGGTTACTTTAGGGAATTGAGAGAAATCCATATGGACTTTTTTTTTTTTTTGTAGCAGAAAGTTAGTGGAGAATAACTGTTAAGGAAGGACTCACTGTTCAGCTGTGGAGTGTGTAATCTGCAGACAGTCTACAGCTGTCAGCTCATTTAGGTTGACTTAAAGTCCTTAGTTGACCTCACTCAGGTCAACCTTGCCTAGGGTAGCTCAAATCTAGTGACTGAAATACAAAGAGACAAGGATACAGAGGTCCAGACATCTGGGATGGTTGAGGACATTCTGACAGGCAGTACTCACCCCAGAGATCTCAGCTGTGTTTGTTAGATCTGCTTCACATTTCACTTGCTTCCTTAGCTCCATCCTTATTCATTCCTACCTTTCCCTTTGTAGGTACTGATCTTTAATAAACATTTAATTCCTCAAGCTCTCTGTTGATGTCTGCTCCTAGGGAACCCAACCTCCAATAGCAGTGAAACAGGAAGGCTTGTATCAGAGGTAATGATATTACTAGAATATTCCTAAAACATGAAGAAAGTGAGGCTTCTTGTGGACTTATAGGGATGGACTATACTTCTGTGTATGAGAATGACTTTTGAGTATTCCTAGGATTTACATGTAAGTTTGCCTTAGATTCTGGAAGTCAGAGAACAACTCATGGGGAGTGAAGATTTGCAATGAGCACCAACATTTTGGAGTGCATTTAACATACATTTTGTTATTTGTATGTATTTTCTAAATTTGTTTCAAATGATATGACGTTTGTCTCAAATGTTTACATGTTCATAAATTTATATGTTCTTTTATCCCTGGAATGCCCTAAGAATGTGAGCAAAAAGGAACTTCATAGAAATATTTTTCCATAGAGGATAATATTAAATTCCATACTTCTAGCATTGTAAATTTTATGTTCCATCTGGAGAGTAGACTTATAAAGTGATAATTAGATGCTACTCCATCAGGTACATTGAAAAACATTAAAATGTTAAATAATTTGGTGAATGTTTAACTTATGTTATCTGGAACAGGGGTATTTACTCCCCTCTATTTTTATGTTAGGATGTACCACTATGGTCCATTCTGGCCTCAGAATAAAGATACTGGATATCTTTCCTACCCTAAGAGTCCTAGGGTGCTATAGAAACATGTCTTCATTATGGATCCATTGAAGGTCAAGGGTGGAGTGATTCCAGTTACTAGACAAATGGGGACTGAGTGATGGGTATTCTACCAGGGCTGCCCTAAGGAGCCTTGTCAAGCTGTGGGAATATTCACCCCTAGCATAGCTCCTCACAGGTGTCTCTTCCTGGGTCCTCTGGCACAAGCGCTTCCTGATTTAGGGGTCCAACTTGGATATTCCAGGGATCCTTGACTAAATCTACTTCTTCCTATCCCTTTCTCAGGTTCTGATGCCTCCCCTTAGGCCAGATAAATATCAAGTACCCTCTATTTTTGAGGGTGGGGGACAGGATGCTATCTTTAGGCCTTTACACGTGATTTTAATGGGAAAAGGAAAAAAATGTATGCATGGCTTCAATTTCTTGCCATATAGCAAAATATTTTGAATATGTAAAAGATGAAAGCAATTCCATTTGTATGAAGTTCTAGAATGAGCAAAGCTTCTCTATGATAATAAAAAATCACAACAGTGGTTGCCTCTGGAGGGGGCATTGCTTAGAAAGGAGCATAAGGATCTTTTCTAGAGTGAAGGAGATATTCTATATCTTGATAGGAGTGGGAGTGTATTAAATGCTTGTCAAAACTTGCAGGACTGCATATTCAAACTCTACGTTTATTTTTTATAAATGTAAAGAGAAAAAGCAGAATGGTAAATAATTAAAAATGAAAGAGAAATGACAATGTAAGAATAACTTAGCAAAGATTTATATTTCAAAATTTTCTGGTTGGAATTTTCTGACTTAAAAGAGGGTATTATAGGAAAAGACTGACCATGAGCATTTAGCTCTGCTAAAGGCTGAAAATATGTTTATCTATAGCTAATTGTTTCTTATTAGAAATCCAGTACTTTGCATAAAATAAAGCTCTTGAACAGAGAGAAAAGACTTTGCGCATTTCATAAATTAAAGTTAGCTAGAGGAGATCTGGTATTCTTAGTTTTTGTCAGTAGCCCACAGCCAATGTTTCCACCCACAGAGTGACCACAAAGTTTGCAAATATAAGTGACTCTTTGCTGTATTTGCCCATGTTAGTCCTATGCCTGATAGGGGATAGTGCCTATGCCTGATAGTGGAGGAAGGTCACCCCCAGGTCATCTAGCCACATGACCCAGAGTGGTGAAGGACTGGAAGGATGATAATTTCTAAAATTGGGTTGGATGACGTAGCTCTGTGGAGTATGCTGTGTTCTGGCCAGATCAACATACCTTTAGGTATCGTATCGGGTAAGGATGCCAGAAAAAAATAGGACACAAGATGAAAAGTTAAATTTGAATATTAGATAGGCAACAATAATTTTTTAGCGTAAGTATGCATGGGATACTTACATATCCCTTTCACATGTGGGATATACACGCATGGGACATACTTGCAAAGGACATAATTATACTAAAACTTGGTTCTTAATTTGAAATTTGAATTAATTTGATGTCCTTCTATATTTTTATTTGCTATGTCTAGCAAACATGGTATATTTTAAAAGGTAGGGTTCTACTCTCCAGTGAAAATCGGAAACAAATAATCTGAGCGTGTGGTTCTCAAACCTTAACTTGCCTCAGAATCACCTACAGAGCTTGTTAAAACCCAAACTACAGAGTGTTAGTAGGGCTGGGATGAGGACTCCCAAATTAGAATTTTTAACATTCCTACGTGGTATTGATCCTACTGATTCCAGGGATCACATCTGAGAACTGCTGCACTAAGGCGATGCATTACAGATACATGTGAAGGCATCGTTAGATATGCTGTGTTAATGTATCCAGTTTATTTGCAGCTCTGCCTGGCACATTAAACTATGCAATGCTAATGAGGGACAACACATCAACACATCATGCATTGTAATGTAATATCAATAAATCATTTATTATGAATAGTTGCTTATGTTTCCAGAATTTATGCCCACTCTATAGGTAAGTTATTTGCCTTTATAGTGAATGGAATGCCTTTTAATGAGTGCAAAATTGAAATTCCAAGTTAAAGTTACAATAGAAGTAAAATTTTTATAAATAGTAACATCAGAATACCTTTGTTAAATTTTATACTAAATAAATACTTAACAAGGAGAGCCAGTCAGGGATTTTATTTGTTTCATTAGCCACCACCACAATTTCCACAGCAAATTAGGTATACACACAGCCTTCACATAATCTCAGGATTTTTGGTGTGCCTAGAATAGAGTTTCCATGCCACAACTTTTCCAGGGACCTCATGGTCTTGGAGCCAGATAAAAGAGGAGTTTGCTTATGCTTTTCATAGGCCTGGAAAATATTAAAATATTCTAAAGTAATTTTGAGGTTATTTTATATTTCTATTACCAGAATTATTGATCTGTTTTGCTTTTCTATTTATTGGATTACTGATTTGGATCAACATACTCCCACCACCAGCCTTTTCATCTCTCAAAACCTTTAGTTGAGAGGTACTATGCACAAGGCCTTGCCCTTCCAATAGCACATCTGTTACATTCAGGAAGAGGCAGGGATGATAAGTGTACCTTTCCATGACACATTTATATATAGAATGCTTCTCTTTGAGATAATGGCAGCAGAGCTCTTACTCAACAGACCTGTATCGTCCTTGCCACCATTATGATATCAAAGGTCCTAGACTGGATGAGGTCCCCAGAGTTATAGAAGGGATTGCAAATCACAGCTGTGCAGGAGTTAAGCAGCTTCTGGAACATGCTGCAAATGTCTTGAAGGGCCATATTGGAGGAATCCACCACCAAGACCACTTTGGAGTTGGTCACTATGACTTGTAGTCTTCTATAGGAGAGAGCAGGTCCAGGTAGAGCTCCCTCTGGTCCACCAAGGCATGTCCCATGGTGGAGATCTTCTTTTCTACCAGGTTTAGGGACATGGAGCAGAACTTCAGCTTGTAGGATGCTGTAGAGGTAAAGGGGATGATTCTCCTTGGCAATCACCACAACGTACACTGCCATCTTGGGAAGTCCAACACCAGTGTTACTGAACCAGGCCCATTTTGCCTATATCATGAGCAGTGCTATTAATAATTGCTCATAGGTGGATTGTGTTTAAATGCAAGTGTAAATTCAATCACATGAATCATCAAATACAAACAATGCATAAAGTTTTGGGCTGGGTACGGTGGCGCAAGCCTGTAATCCCAGCACTTAGGGAGGCTGAGACAGGAAAATCATGAGTTCAAAGCCAGCCTCAGCAACAGCAAGGTACTAAGCAACTCAGTGAGACTCTGTCTCTACATAAAACACAAAATAGGGCTGGGGATGTGGCTCAGTGGTCAAATGCCCCTGAGTTCAATCTCCAGTACCAAAAAAAAAAAGTTTTGGGTGTGTTAGAGCACCCCAACCATCATTCAATGCACACTAATTAAACACTATAAGCAAGTTACACTATCCTAGGGCAATTAAACACTACAAGCAATTCACACAATCCTAGGGCAACCACGAGCCTCAAAATACCTCTGATGCCATGTGACTTCTCTTAGCCAAAGAGCAGATGTTCTTCCTCTGGTGGTTCTCTTCAGCCCACAGCTGGATGGCAGGGAATGGTGCAGTTGATCTAGCGATGGACAGCAAGGCAACCAGTCTCACTGATGTCCTTGGAACAAAAGCCCCCAATATGGCAGGACCAGCAGTTTAAATACACTTCCAAGTTGGTGGTATCTGTTGGTCATTGGCTACATTCAGCCAAAGTCAATGTCCATTGGTTATGTCCAGTGAGATGATGTAATTGCAACTGAAGATGTTCTTTGCACATGTCCATGGAGCTGTGCTCCCTCTCAATTGCAACCAGTCATTGCTAAGCATGCCTATGGCTAGTACCCCTTACAACTCCTTATTGATTGCAAGCAGACATGACTAAGCATGTCAACAGTTGCTGTTCCTTATGGCCATCAACTTAGTGAGTTCCAGCATGTCCGGGCATGTCTATGGCATATACTCCTTACAGCCTGCTATGCAGTTTTCCAATAATTGAAATGACAACATTTTCCAAAGAGAAAGTTTATTCACAAGGTGGCTAAACTTGAGGTGGGAACCCCAAATCTCAAATCTGCCTTCCCAAGGATAGAGTGAAAAGTCTTTATGGGATGAAGAAACAGGATGGTCTGAGGCATAGGAAAAGGTGACTGGAGGTAAGGAAAAGTGATATTATTGTTGCTTTGCCCATGCATAATCCATCTGCATGACCCTTCACAGGACACGTGTTGAGATAATAGCAACATTAGTATGCACTGAGGGTAGAGTTTTTGGCCCTCTGATGTCAAATGGTTACCCACTTGATGCTTTTATAGGTCCAAGTGAAGGGTCAGTGGTTTCAACTGGTTTGAACTACCTCCAAGTTCTTGAAAAACAACTTAGGCAATCATTACCATGGAGAGCAATATGTCAGAGGTGTTATCTAATAGTAAAGCTCACAGGTGACCTCTAAAATTGGTGATAAAAGCAAGTAACTAAAACCAAGTGAACAAGTGAAGTTCAAGCGTTTATTAAGGTTTTCTCTTGATTTCACCAAGTGCCTTGGATTACTTTTTGTTGTTGTTGGAATACCTTGAGTGAGGGAAATACACAAGAAAGCAATATACAGAGAGAGAATGGAAGAAAGGTTCTAGAAATTTTGTTTTTAACTAGAAATTTTTGCTGACCATCTGAGTCTTTTGGTCACTATTTGGAGATTGTTGATCTACCACATAGGGATACTTTTGAAGTACTTATGGGTGCAAATGACATGTCTATGCTTTACTTTGAAATAGCACAACAAGAAAAAGTTGGAGGGGGAAATATGAAATAAATTTGGTAAAATAAAATGTTAATAATTGCTGAAACTTAGTGATGGAGTTTATCATATTATACTATCTTTGTGTGTTTGAAAATTGCAATTAAAATTTTTTTAAAAAAAGTGTAAGGACTCAGCTTATATTCTGTTTTACCACTAATGGGACAAGAAACCATACTCAAGTCATTTAAATATTCTGTGCTTCAATTTTTACAAATGATTATATAGCAATTAGTCAATCATCAAGTAATTATTTAGCAAGGCTTAGTATGTAGGTTGCATTCTGGTGAATATCTAAATTCCCAGGGATATTGTCACTATATTAAAAAGCATAATATACTCCAAAAAAATTAAAGCACTTTTCAGATATTATTATCACAAGATCTATTGTTGAAATTCTTTGAGTGAAAATGCATGGAGCACAGTTTTTTGATAAATGAAGTTCCCAGAGACTTCTCCCCCACCCCATATTTAAGAATAATTATTAGGTTAGTTATCTGCTGAGAGAGCAGCTGCTTAGATTTCTACATTGAGAATAGGACAGAAAAAGAAAAGTAATATGTTACACATCTTGGGTCCTTTTATGTTTCTAAGGAAAAGCAAAGCAACCTTTAAATACCATATGTCTCTACTATATGGTAATATAGTTTAACCTGGACCCTGTTGTGGTCAATTCCCCCAAAGGCAGGTAATACAGAAGGAAAAACTTAATGGGTGAAAATACACAAGCTGTGTGTGCACATGAGTCCCAGTGATTTTTAACATTTTGGGATATAACCCAGGGCATGACTGTGTGGCTTACTGCCAGAACAGGGAAGATGACATCCTCCTTCTTATGTATAGACTTGAAGACATGGGCAGGGTTCAGGTCCAGAAATGACCTGTGGCCTGAAGAATGGAGTGCATGGTCACATGCACAGCCATCAGAGAGGAGTAATAAACACTTTGACTTGTGCCAAAGAAGCAGGAAAAACAAAATGACTGTGAGCTGCAATGAGGATATGCCTTGCACCAGTGGAGGAGGGGCAGACATAGGTGTGATATGCTAAAATGGATATACCTGCTTAAATCATTAGAGATTCTTTCCTGTGGTGATTATTCCCTGCTAGAAGGCGCATTCTAAGCAAAGAAGGCACATTCTTTTGTACCATGGTATGTCTGAGCTACCTGTAATTTATCCAATGGACAGTTAAATGACAGTACTTCTTCCTGGGGCACATTGGGAGGTTAGTTTGGCAGGAAGAGGGGAGACAAATCTTCGAGAGCCATTTGGAAAGCCGGGGGATACAAGTGCTTCATCTGAAAATGGTGTTGGTGGTGGAAGGATTTCCTGGACCATGAAAGGTTGACAGGGCATGCGGGTTATACAGAGGGGACAGAGAAATTGCTGAGAGAGAAGGCATTGGTGAGAACTGTATTCTCTTTGTAATTTTGATTGACAGAAAATCATATCAATTACATAGCAGTTATCCAGTAAACATTTATTGAATAAATGTGCAAATTCTCTTGGGACACAAATTTTTCTCTGGGAGATTGCTTGTTTGTTGTATTTGCAGAGTAGTAAGTGTATCCAATAATTATGTTAGTCTAGTTAGTTTAGGCTTTTAAGAATAAAATGCTGGGGCTGGGGCTCAGTGGTAGAGCGCTTGCCTTGCATGCGTGAGTCACTGGATTCGATCCTCAGCACCACATAAAAATAAATAAATAAATAAAATAAAGATATTGTGTCCATCTACAACTAAAAAAATTTAAAAAAAAAGAATAAAATACTTATCCCCAGAATGCCAAAGAGAAATATTTCTTCCTCTTAAAACCAATATTTAAATAATTTTCTCCTCCTTTTAGAGGAGTTATTTATTGGAACATTTAAAAAAATTTCTTTTCTTTCTTTTTTTTAACACAGCAGAATGCATTTCAATTTACAGTACACATATTGAGCACAATTTTTCATTTCTCTAGTTGTACATAAGGTAGAGTAACATTATTTATGTCTTCATACATATACCTAGGGTAATGATGTCCATCTCATTCCACCATCTTTCCTTCCCCCATACCCTTTCCCATTCCCTCCCTCCTCTTTGCCCTATCCAAAAGTTCTTCCATTTCTTCCATGCTCCCCACCTCCACTCCCATTATGGATCAGCATCTGCTAATCAGATAAAACATCCAGCCTTTGGTTTTTTGGGATTGGCTTACTTCACTTAGCATGATATTCTCTAACTCCATCCATTTACCTGCAAATGCCATGATTTTATTCTCTTTCAGTGCTCTGTACTATTCCATTGTGTATATATGCAACAATTTCTTTATTCATTCATCTATTGATGGGCATCTAGGTTGCTTCCACAGTTTAGCAATTGTGAATTGTGCTGCTATAAACATTGAAGTAGCTACATTACTATAGTATGCTGTTTTTAAGTCTTTAGGGTATAGACAAAGGAGTGGGATACCTGGGTCAAATGGTGGTTCCATTCCAAATTTTCTAAGGAATCTCCATACTGCTTTCCAGATTGGTTGCACCAATTTGCAGTCCCACCAGCAAGGTATGTGTGCCTTTTCCCCTATATCCTCACCAACACTTATTGTTGCTTGTATTCTTGATAAAGAAATACAATTGATAAACAAATATATGAAAAAATGAAACACTTTTTTTGAAGGTGATATACTTTGTCAACAGTTGTCAATGGAAAAAATTTTCCTAATTAGTTAAATAAGGTATCCTGTAGCCTGGGTGTGAGAAAAATGGATCAGAGTGAAATCCTAATGATCTTTATACATAGTCAATGAAGATTTCAGTATCCTTTGATTAAATGAACATTTTCTCCCTTATGCTCTTACATATTCATAAAATTTAGAAAACCTTGCTTGGTGTGGATTTTCTGCTGTTTTCTATGTGTTCTCTCCTTTCATCCTCACAATATATCTGTAATAGGGGTTTTGTTGTTCCCATTTTACAGATAAAAGCTAAAGGAGAATTCTTGTGGAGACTCAGGACTGCTAATCAGAACTTTTCTAAATATAAAGCCAGACATACTTCTTACTTCATTCTGCCCTCTCTTTACCAGAACAAATTATACTTAGGGTTTTGAAGAACACCCTATTTCATGGTCTACTCTGGCCTTTTTCATTAATCTTTTGGAAACAAAGCTGTACTTTCTCCCACCTTAGTCTAGAACTAAAATCTGTAAGATAATGCCTGGAGTAGACTAAAATTAGAGTAAGTATGGAAAACTGAGCCATTAGTCTCCTATTCAACCCAATGAAGGTTTTTTGAAAATGTATTACGTGTACTAGAAGTTGATGCTGGCTGACTAAATAGAAAAGAATGTTATGGACATTTATAAGAGAAACAGCTTAAAGCTGAGTTCAGAAAGATGTCCAACTACAAGCGGCAGAGCTGGTCTGAAGAGTTTAACCATAGCTCCCTTTATTGTCACAAACTCTAAGGGACACTACTGCTACCCCTAGCCCATTACTGCCATTTCTGCAACAAGAGTATGGCCCATTTTTTTCCCTGCCACATGAATTTCTATGTGCTACCTCCTTAAAAAAACATTGAGTGTACAATCTAATATTGTTCACTATAGGCATGATGTATAGTAGACCTACAGAATTTGTCTTGCATGAGTGAAACTTTATAGAGTTTACATATCTGAGTCTTAAAAAAACATTAATTTGATTTCAAGTTCTCAGTACAGAATTATTTCTTTGGGGGTAAATAATGATTCTCACACACACAAATAGTTGATTCTTAGACGTTCTTCTTTAGTTCAGTGTTGCCTCTTTTGGATATTATTAATGCATTTCCTGTGATAGATTGTGACAGGGGCAGTGACACTTCAAATACACATTCTTTTATGAGATTTTGTTGACCCTGATTCAAAACCACTAAACCACCTATTCACATTTGCTGCTCCACTGAATAAAAACTTTACATGATATTTCAGATTGATATTGCTTGAGATAGATAGCTGGATATAAATACATCCAGCAACACAATTTCTGCTTACCAGACATCAGATAGTCTTCTTTAGAATATTGAACACAGCTCTAAATTACTGAAGGATTCTATCTAGGACAGCAGGAAACCATGCCTCTGACAAAAGTATAGCTATAGCAAAAATTCAATAACTGTCTTAGTTTGTTTTCTTTTCTATTGCTATAACTGAATACCACAGTCCAGGTAATTTATAATGAATAAAAGTTTATTTAACTCACAGTTTTGGAGGCTAGAAGAGCATGGTGTTGGCATTTGGTGAGAGCCTTCTTGCTGCATCAAAACACGGTGGAGGGCAGCACATGATGGGACAGCAAATCTATTAGCTCAGATTTCTTCTTATAAAGTCACTAATGCTATCACGCGGCCCCTCCCTCATCTTATCTTAATTACTTCCAAAAGGCCTTATCTTTGGAACTGTTAACATATGAATTAGAAGATTAAATTTGCAACACATGAACTTTTGGGGAACACATTCAAACTATAGCAATAATGGTCCTATCACAATCATTTAGTTGCTGCTGCAAATTATTTCTTCCAGAATGGGCAATTGACAAGCAGTTCACTTTCATGGAGGGGCTGTTATCTTTCACCGGGGAAGCATTTTCTCTTGAGTCAGTTTGAAATCTAGAGCACATTGTTTTCAGTGTTATGTGGATAGGTCATGAAGCTAGCCTCTTTGTTTAACTCATCACTAAATTATAAGGCTGATTACAGCATCCACATACTATATAATTAGATGTACTTGCCTCACCTACCCTGGGCTGGTGTAATAAGAATGGACTCCTTAGGCAGAGGGGCCCACAGGTCATCCACTGGGGAAAGGGAGTAGAGTCCTAGAAGTCACAACTGCAGAAACAGGGTCAGGGTTGGAAATGAGGAGTTAATTAGAATCAGCCTTCCAAGATCATCAGGCTGCCTTATTTTCAGGTGCATTATTCATGTTTTAGTAGTTTTCAGCGCAATGTGCTTTGTGATCTATTAGGTATTCAGTGTAGTTGTTTTCAAGTATATTATGCAGTATTCCTATTCTGTTTCATGAAAATATTCCATCAAATTGCTCATTTAATTACTGCACGTAAGTTACAACATACTTTAATTAATGTTGCATAGAATTCTGATTTAGCCAATTAGATTTGATTGAGTATAACTTAATTGTAAATACTTCCTATAATAAACTAGTCCAAAATAATTATTGAGAGCTAAGGTAGCAGACAAGTAAAACTAACAAATTTCCTGTTACGAAGAGCACATTATAATTTGAACTATAATTTTCTTATTTAAAAAGGTAAATTATAAGGAGTAGCCTGTTCTGTTTCTATTAGTAGCCTGTTAAAAAATCTGATTGCAGATGTTAAAACTCAAAAAATATGTTCCCATGAGACTCTGGTTGGAAATAGGTTTATTGCAGATGTAATTAGTATGGTGCCACAGTGGAGCAGGCTGAGCCCCTGATCCAGCATGACTGGTATCCTTTTAAGAAACTGGCCATGAAGACGGAGACTCACAGAGACAATGCATGGGAGACCAGGCAGAAATTAGAGTTATGCCATGGCAACTCAGGGAATACCAAAGATTTCTGACAAAGTACCTAGAAGAGGGCAGGGAAGGATCCCTTAAACATTTCAGAGGGAGCACGTCTCTGCTGACATCTTGATGCTGGACTTCTAGCCTTCAGAACTGTGAGACAATAAATTCCTCTTGTTTTAAGCCACCCAATTTGTGGTGCTTTATTTAGCAGCCCTAAGAAACTAAAAACATTTGATAAATCTGATTAAGTTGAGAACTAAAACTCAAGATAGCCAGAATCTATGAAATTATTTTTATAATAGTGGGGGGAAATGTATTTTGCTAAATCATTTTTTAAAAATGCATGTGCTATTTTGAGTTGAAGAAATTTTTATATTTTTAAATAAGTATTGACATAAACATAACACTTCTGTTCCTCACACACAGCACCTAGAAGAGTGTCTGAAACATAAATCATCCCACAGTACATTTTGTGGCTTAGTTTAAAAAGATTAAAAGTGAAAATATCCTATAAATCTTAAAATGCCCACTTACAGAACTTGGGCCATAAAATGTATATATACATGCTACTGAAATGTGGAAGTAATCATTGAGAAGAATTTGAATGAGGTTCATCAAGGCGAAAATTTTATCTCAAATCTACATATGAATAATAAAGAAACTATATACCATGAAGTTTGTGATTTATTTAGATTCTATATTTTGTTACCTTTGTTTTGATTTGCAAATAACACTCTTAGCATCTATGCTATGTGAAATGGCAAGGACAAATAAAATAAATTTTAGTCCTTGGTATTAACTTGCCTATAGGTCTTATTACAATAGGGTTTAATAAGGATGGATGTGAGTAATGTACTGACAAAAGAACTTGGAGGGTTATCTGTACATTCTTTGACTTTTTCCCACCCTGAATACCCAAAAGTTGATTTTTGTTTGGTTGTCATAGGGGTGATGTTTGATGGAAAGTCATCAATAGACACCAGCAAAGGATCTGATACAGGTTGCTAAAAAGCAGGAACTATGACATGCTCCCAGCAAAAGGGAAAAATTTCCTGGCATTGAGGATCCATGAAAGTCACCAGATGAAACCAGCTGTTTGATGTGCATCTTGTCATATGCTTTGAAAAGCAGCATCTTTCCATTCTTAGGAGTTTTTATAAGCCTCCAGCCCTCTGATTTTTGTGGACATTTGGATTTTTGCCTAGTCTACTAGTGCAAATAAGTAGTATAGGACCTTACTAGATGGGACCAAGTGAAGTTTAAATTCTCAGGCTTAGTGTTCTTTGGCAGGACCAAGCCTCTGAGATCCATTCCTGCTAATATATTACTGTTACTACAAAATAAATATTTAAATAAACAAACAAACAAATAAATAAATAAATTTGCTTGGCAAAACATAGACAAACTAAATATTTCCTGATTGCTTATAATATTTTAGTTTTTTGTGCTAGACACTCCTGTACAATCTTATTTAATATTTTTTAAAATTTAATTTTGATATTACTTTTATAGAAACAATGTGTTTATACTTTACAAACATCAAAAAGATTGTTTGGTGAGTAATTAGATTTTTTTTTTAAATTATAATTTTCCTTTAAAAGGAATATGCTCTTTAGTATATGTAGTTCCTAACAGAAAAAAATAAAACCTGTTAAAGATTATGAGAAGGCTCATGTTAAAACAACAGTCTTCTGTTCTATCTCTTCTCACTCCCAATTTTCTTTTATTAGGCCCTCAATTTTTAATCTTTTTAGTTATTTATTTTCACATTTGCTTCCTTATTTCTAAGCCACATTCCTATACAGATATTTCTTGATTTTTCAGCCCTAGAGATTGATTTCCTTCCACAGAAGATAAAGATTTAGCTCTCCTGTGTACCTTCCTCTCACATGCACTTCACTCTTCCTGTCTTTCCTGTACATTTATATCTAACATATTTTGACTCTGTATTATTTACAGTGAAGGTACATAGCACTACTAGGATTCCATATCTTCTCATATATAATTCTTTGTTTTCACCAGTTAAAAAACATATCTTTTGTTTTATTGGTTTTCTGTGCTTTTATTATGAATTAATTGCTCAGTTCTCTAATATAAAGAAAAATTGCCTCTGAACATATTTACGTGTTCTCTCCATTTCACATTTATCTTCATATTCACCGGAAGTCTTTAGTTCTCCTCCTCCTAGTCTAAGTTGTTCTAGAAGTCTGACATGAAGTTGTCCCTTGGCACCTTTTCCTTCATAATCATCTTGAAATTTTTCCCCATATTTGTCTCCTGTGTTGTATTCACCCTCTTCTTGGATCCTATATCTTTCTCTTGGTTTGCTCTTTGTGATAGAGCATATCCTCTAGAAGTTTCCTAAGAAAGGTAAAAAGTAGAGGATCTCACTTATCTTACATCCTACCTTCATTTTCCATCAATAGTTTTCTTGGGTTTAGATTTGTATGTATGTTTTTTTCTCAGAACTCTGAAGGTATTTTTCTATCATCTTCAAGTTTTGGTGGTTCTACTCAAATCCTCATTCCTTTGTCTGGGATCTTTTTCTCCGCTCTGGAAGTTTTTAGGTGTATTCCTTTATCCTGGTGGTGTTTATGATACATCTTGGTCAGATAAATTCTCTAAGAGGATTTGCATTTGCTTTTACCAAATGCTTATGAGTACTACCATTCTGGGATTAATCTGCACTAAATTCCTGGCTAAAGGTTTTATCAGACTATTTACATAGTCTGAATCTGGGCCATGAACCTGTGTGAAGGCTGATGTGTGGTTCCAAATTCTCAGTGGTGATTTCCCTTGACTCTACTCTTGAAAAAATTTGAAATGGTCAGTTTTCTCTGGGGTCTATTAAAAGGAATATGAAGTACCTTTTTGACACGGAAGTCACAACCCATGGGAATCCCATAGTTTCGGTAGGAGGAGAACCTATTCAAGTTCCCAACTTGAAGTACATCTGGGCTTTGTTTTCTGGTCCCATTCCTCAAAAAGCTGTGAATATCTAAGTCTGTACTCAGCTGGTTTGACAAATGCTTTTAGGATAACATTGTACGGCTTACCTTTCTAGGTTCCTATCTTCACTCAATGCCTGGCCTAAGATTTCCTTGCTTTATAGTCTGATGATTGTAAGATTATTTTAAAAATTGTATTTTGTCCATAAATTTTTGTTATTTTCAGCAGTCCAGACACTGCTCCTGTCTTCTTCTTGGAAATGGAAGGCTATGTTACCTTTCTAAGCCTCAGTTCCCTTATTTGTCATAGGGATTGTGAGAAATGAGATTATTAGTATAAAGATCCTAACTCTGTGTCTGACACCTCAATGAATATTTATTCTATTTTTTGGCATTCTCAGAATCTAAACATAATTCTCTCCATTTTGCTGTGTTTTTATAGTTATATGGTACACTAATACCAGGGGAAGAGAAAGTGCATAATCTAAGGTCTTGAAAGATTGTGTTTGTTATATTAAGAAAACTGTCAGTTTTTTCCATTCTAAAAATTTCTATTTCAAATGAGAATCAAGTAATTAAACATCATTAGTAAACTAGTTCTTATGAGGGTCTGAAATTTATTGAAGGGAAAGCCACAATTTATTTGTACATTTCTCGAGACAAAGGAATTTGAAAACATTCTCTATAATCAAAATAAAATGGATACTTTTTCTTTTTTTTTGTGGGTCTGGGGATTGAACCCACGGTCTTTCACGTGCTAAGCAAGAGCTCTACCACTGAGATACACTTCCCATCCTTTTTAAGAAAAATTTATTTTTAGACAGATCATGCTAAGTTGCCCAGCTGGCCTTGAACTTGCAGTCTTCTTGCCTCAGCCTTCTGAGTAGATGGGATTACATGTGTGCACCACCATGCCCAGCTAGAGGCTTTTTCTTATAACAAAGTAGGCTATGCCCTAAATTTTACCATTTTGCATTGTTACAAAGTATTAAACTGCACTGAGAAAGTCATTTTAAAGTTCATAGATACGTTCATTCTATGAGGTTGCCCTTCTCTTTAAAAACAATTTCCACTCAGTGCCAAGCAGCCTTTGGTCAAAATCAGCTCTCTCTTTGGTGCTTGACGTGACCCTTGGGTCCTATCAGGGACATTTCTTTAGCAGGTGCATTGTGATATTCTTCACAGCCAGCATGGTCTCTGTACAGGTAGGTCTGATGAGCATCTCTGGGAGTAAAAATCCAAAATGCCCAGTGTCACGTAGTTCAAAGGCAAATGCATAGGGTATTCCATTTTTGTAAGCCCAATCCATTGAGCTACCAGAGCTTACATCTGAAAGTTTAAAAAAAGAAAAAAAAGATTATCCTCACTAAAGAGTCTGCATAATTTTCAAATGTGTATATATATATATAAAGCTTGCTTAGTAAGATATACTAAAACCTTCCAATGAAATACCATTTCTACAAGAATGATTTAACAGTAGTTCTTTGGCATCCAGGTCATGGAGCTTATAAATCATACCTGTTATCATCTTTGAAGATCTAGCCTGAGTATTAATGCTTTGCTAGTATTATGACCTCAAAATTTCTCAACCTCAATTCAAATAATGTTTATTTTCACCTTCACTTTATTCACCAATAATCAACCTATGCTGTGGACTTTATTTTAGTTCTTATCACTCAGTTCTTCTCTGCTTCCAAGGTCTTGAACATTGAAATTCTCTTCCTAGAAAATCTTCTCATTTCTTCCACCTCTCCCCTTTTTCTAGGCTTGCTGAACTTGTCCTTTGTCTTTACATAAGCATGTATTTTTCAGATTCTCCCTGCCTTCTTGTGGTTTCATTTGACTCTCCACTTGGTCAGGGTCATTTCACTAAAGATCCCTCAAATTTCTCCTCTCTGTCTTTTTTCTGCCTTTGTTTGGCTATTGTTCAACTTCTGGCCCAGTTCCCCTGCTTTCACTCTAGGTAGGGCAGCTAGAGAGTCTTTGCTGAATAGCTATTCTATAAAATCATACTGCCTGATCATGGAAGTCTTTTTCTGCTCCAGTGCTCTGCTCTGTGCTCTTTTTTCATAGTCCTGCACTTACTGGCACTTCCCTTTCTCTTCTTGTCCACCCTTCACTTTACCACTGACCCCCATGTTTTAGATGATGGCTCCATTGGCTCCTCTATTGACCTCAGAGCCCTCTGAGCTTTCTCCTAGCACAGAGGAAGTCATGCTAAATGTCTTTTACATGGGTCATCTCTTGATACCATTTGTTATTGTAGTTTGTGTAAAGGGAGGGTCCCTTTTCCTAGCACTGTTTCATTCACGAATTCCCTCTCCCTTCCATTTGCATCAACCCAAATGCTCAAGGACCCCTTTCTTCTGATGATCCTGCCATACACCCTTGGTTACTATCCTTTTTTTCTTCTTTCTTTTGCTTGAGAACTCAAAAGGAAATCTATGTGTATTGCTCTCCTCATCACTTTCCATCTGGTTCTTGCCTCTACCCACCCATAACACTTTATTCTTGAAGGGCAACCATGACTACATGTCTAATCTCCTTGTCTGTTTTATTTTGTTTTCTCCTTGAGGACCTACTTTCAACCTCTCTACAGCACTTAACATAGCTGACAATCCATTCTGACAACCCTCTCCTTCTACTTCCTGTGACCTCACACATTCCAACTTATTAGCACAGAGTGGAAATACCATTAACCTGCACGTGTCCAGTCCCACCACCTATCTTGTGATTCTCTGTGCCTCAGGTGCCCTTTTAGAAAAAGAGAATGATGCTAATACCTGCTACATAAGGTTGGTGTGGAAATTAAATGAAATACTAAATCGCTTGAAAGTGCTTACAAAATTTTAGCTATTATTTTTTTAGATCTTTGCACCACAGTGCCTAATATATAGTTTTTAGTACAATGGACTCTTCAATAATCACTTATTAAATTAAAAAATGTTTCATGGAAAAAATCTTAGTGTACTTTTTTCCTGAAATATTTGTGATCCAGTTTTCTATAACACTATTATTACCACCATCAAATTTCAAAAACATGTTCATTTACTCAAATAGCATTACATTTATGCTATTTTTCTCAGGACAAGTTAGGATGAAATCATTATGTGAAGATAACAACTAAATGGATCTGCTCTTTCTTGAATTCCTTTTGCTTCCATTAAGGACAGAAGATAAACCGTGGCTTCAGTGTCCTCTGGTTAGAGTACATTGGAACTACAAACAGTAGTCATAGTAGCCAAAGTCAGAGACAATATGTGCCAAGAGTTACATCATGGTGATGTGACAGCTTCATTTCTATGGTAACAAATTGTTCTCGGTAAATATAACACTATGACTGTGCCTTCATTCCAAGCTGAAAAGGTGAACTGTTAATAAGATTTTTTTAAAAAAATTAATGTTTTAAAATTGTTAGTATATACATTATGTCGATATTAGTTGGTAATGTGATTTTTTAAAAATATCATTTTCCCCTGTTCAGGATAATGATTAAAAATGGTCTAAAAAGTGTATTGATACTTGTTTTATTATTAGGACAAACTTAAATGATAAGCAATGCTAATTGACAAACCAAGCCGTTGTTCTGAAGGCTGAAGAAACTGAGCAGCAAGGCATTAATGATGGACAGATTAAAGACATCAAGGAGAAATCTGCTACCTTACGGAGAAGCATCGCCAGATGCCACTATCCGTACACATCCCTTCAGCATGTGTATTTGCCGTCATAGGCACACAAAGACATTCAGCTATACATGATTTCTCACTTGTCATATAGTCAATAAATTTTATAATTTGAAAGGCCATGAGAAATGATCTAGTACCATTCTTCATGTTACTGTTGTAGAAACTGAAGTCCAGCATTAATAAATATCTTGGCCAGGATGACACACCTGCAAGATATAGGACTAGAATCCGCATCTTATAGTTCTTTCTTGGGTTCTTCCCATACACTAGGCTGCTTTTTGTTTGGTAGAAAAGAGGAAATACTTTTAAATCACCTTTTAAAGGAAAATTCAGCTAAGATGCTGCATAGGAATAGAATTTCATAACAAGAAATAGTGGAGGAAAAGAAAAAAGAGGAAAACCGTTGTAAGCTGGAACGCTTACTTCATTACCTTCGTGAGGCCTGTTTCCACACTTACAGTAGTTATAACTGCGTAAGGAGCCCATTTTGGTACTTTCTATTATCATAAGATCTCAATTCAACTTGCAGTCATTACTGCATGTTTAGCACATTCTCCGCTTAGGGTTTGTTTAAATTGGTACAGTGATTTCTGTCAAGCTGTGTAAAAAATAATCAAATATAAACTCCCTCCATTTTCCTTGGCTAATTTGATAGTCAAAAATTTCACTTTAGGGAGAACACCCTCTCCCCTTTTTAAAGAGAAGTCATGATACAGGATATTGGTTTAAGAGAGAGGTGATATTAATACAAATACACAGGAAACTTACACAGTGTTCTGGAGGCAGGCCCATATCTGTATCGTATCCCATATACTGATCGAAGTGCTTTCACTGCTTTATAAGCTGCAGATTCCTGGGAGGGGAAATGAAAAAGTTATATAACTTACATTGTTACATTACAACTTCTAGAAACACTGGCATGTTGCTTAAGGCTTATGGGTCATCAACACAAAGAATAACCATGGGTACATCAGTTTCTATTAATATTTAATAATATTATATTACTCATATCACAAGGTACATGTCATAAGATACATTTGCAACATATTTTAGAACACATCATTTCATCTGATTGATTTTCACAATCCACTAGAGACTGATAGTATTTCTATTTTACAGATGAAAAAAGGAAGGCTCAGTGAAGTTACATATGTATGCTGGAGTTACATAAAAAAGTGGAGCTGGGAGATGTACCCATATTTTCTGAGCTGGTGTAGTGTCCTGTCCTCTTTACTTTTGTTCAGGGACATCTCTTCCTATAAATTACAAAATGTTTGACAGGGTAAGGATAATGTCAGTCTTAATCATAGATCATATCCAATTTTTAGCAATGTGCTGGTGTATAACAGCTGTTTAATCAATATCTCTTATATGAATGTTGAATAAGCAGAAGTCTGCAAGAGTATTTAGACAACTATATTGATCCTTAAGCATATATTTCAGTGGATATGTACAAGGTATTTAAAGCACACCTGGATCAATTAAGAAACCATCAAGCAAGAAAGACCTCTCTTATGCTATGTGTTTATCCTTACTGAGAATGAGAACATCAATTTCAGGGTGCTTCCTGACTTCTAAGGTTACTCAGACTTTCACAGGCTTGGTCAGGCATTGCTTAGATGCAGAAATTCTAAGGTGGAACTCTTCCTCGTCAGAAAAAATACTCAACACAATCAAAATCCTAAAAGATGGATATTCTAACACAAACAAGAATGATATTGACTGTCCTTGAAAACATTTTCAAATGATATAAAAGCACTAGTTTCAACGAGGAGTTAGAAAAGTATTGTATGACAAGTGAGAGGAAAAGAAGCATGTTGAAACCAGTACAAAACTCTCCCATTTCAATTTGCCTATGAATAATTTAATACTTTAATTGAAGTACTCTGGATAACATGGTGGTGTGTGTTGGACTCAGCTTCAGGTTGCTGTCCTCATTCAGCTCAGCGATGCATAAAGTAGTATTTGCAGCAAATGCCACCCTTTGTGGATATTCAGGGACCAGGATCCAGGAGCTGGCAGATTATATATTATTGATCTCACTGATGATGACATATCTCTCACAGGAGCCAACAGAAAAGGAATGTAAACATCATAATGAGGTATCTTAATGGAGAATGTTCTAAGATTTTAACATCGCCAACAATCTTAGCAATATTCCATGGCAAGGACAGATATTTTTACATTTAGAAGATTACTGCATTTTGCTGGTCAGGAGACTTTTTTTCCTCATTATTTCAGATGACTAAACCCATGGAAAACATCTATTAAGGGAGAAAAAAAGAGAGAGAGAGACAGCCACTTTGCCTATGTACAAAAAGCTTGTGTATAGTATTAAAATTTGACTCAATGTATTTCTGTCATTTGAATACAGGTGCAAGTTGATAAGGGGTTTAGATATGATCTATCTACAAAAAGTGGAAATTTTATCAATTTTTTTCCCAAGAATTGTTTTTCAGGGTAGCACAGCTAGACATCTTATTTGAAAAACTATACTTAAGTGATTCCTCCTTTCTCTTCTCTCTGATTGTCTAAAAGGACCTCAGTCTTGCTTATTGATCCTCAGATAAGTGAGGAGTATATTTTTTTCAAATATTTCCATATTTAAAGAAACAATGAATGTCTTAAAAATATTAGAAAAACCAAATACTCAGACTGATAAAATGTTTTGAACAATTTTGATAGAATTTAATGGTTTCTGGTTGACATTCAGGGATTGCCTAGTTTGCCTAGATTGCCTAGTTTTAGTGAGTTAGCTTATATTTAACTTACTCAAGGATTTCTCAACAATAGCACTGTTGACTTTTGGGCGAATAAATCTTTGCTGTGGAGAGCTGTCTGGTGCAAGGTGTTTGGCAGGCAGCACCTTGGCCTCTACCTACTAGATGCCAAATTACAACTTTCATTGAAGCAAAAATATAAAAAAATCTCCAGACATTGCTGAACATCCACTGGGAAGTCAATTAATCCTTCATTGAAAACCATTGATCTACCCTTATGCCTTATCTACCAAATCTAAGACAAAACTAAACTAGGCTAAACTCATGATGGGAAGTTACATTTAAAATATTGTGAATATTTTCTCATGTCATACTTTTTATATGTTGCACAGTCTACATCATTTGTTATAAGAATATAGACATTGTGCCTAGAAAGGGCTGAACATCCAGCCCCAGGACATATGATACGGGTGTTTGGGGGCTAGGTCAGACTAAACAATAGCTGCAGCAACAGCAATAACAAAAAGAAAGACTATTTCATCCATGGAGCAGCTGAAGAATAGTACTGTAGAATACAATGATTATCCTTATATTATTTCTAAAGAGAAGTAGTTTGCTCAGAATTCTTGGAATGCCAAGAACATTTTTGGACAGAATAAAGGTTTCCCCTCACTCTCTTCTGGCTTCTCCTGACTTCTGCTCCTTCCAGGGTTTGGACATCTAGATAAGGAATTCCCGAAACTCTAAGCAGTTCATACAGGATTTGGAGTTCAAGGCATAAGGAGAAAGGAAATGCTTATCTTTTACAAAACTTTTCATTCAAGTACACATATTAAAGTAACACAATAAAAAAATAAAATCTGGTCTTTGTCACTGGTTGCTAACATACAGCTCCTAAAACCCTTGATGTCTCCAGAATGATAAGAATGTCTTCTGCATAGTAGTGAGATGACTGGTGGTTGAGGTCCCTAGACAGTTTCAGATTAGGGACTAGTATCAGAAAGCCAAATCATGTGATCAGAGGGTTAGCAATTTCAGCTCCATTTCTTAGCCTCTGAGGAAGGGAGAGTGTCCAGAGACTGAATTCAACCACCAATGGTCAATGTTGTAGTCAATTGTGCCTATGTAATGAAATATCCATAAAGTCCCTTAAAAAATAGGTTTTGGAGAACTTCAGGGTTGGTGAGAACATTTCAGTGCTAATAGGGTGGTACCTCTGAGGAGACGAGGAAGCTCTGTGGCCCCCTGCCTCTATCCTATACCTTGTCTTATGCATCTCTTCCTTTTGTCATTCCTGAGCTGTGCATTTTATAATAAACTGGCAATAGTAAAGCATTTTCTTGAGGTCTATGAGTCATTCCCGTGAATTATTGAAACCAAGGAGGGGGTGTGGTAGGAACCTGGAGCTCTTTAGCCAAGTTGGACAGAAGTGTGAATAAGCTGAATACCCACTGCTCGTAGCTGGTGTCTGAAGTGGGAGCAGTCTGTGGGACAGAGTCCTTAATCTGTGAGGTCTGATGCTAACCCTGGGAGGTAGGTGTCAGAACTGAATCGAACTGGACACCCATTTGCAGAAGTGATGTTGGAGAAGACACCATGCATTTGGTGTATGGAGTTAAAAACCTTCAAACATATGTACACAAGAGCACATAAATTTGAATTCCACAGCGCAATAAGTGATCACAAATTGAATACATTCCTGTAACCAACATCTCTGGTCCAAGAATAGAACACAGGCAGTTAACCTGGAAACCCCTGTGTCTCCTCTCATTCACTGCATCCCTTTTTCCCCAAAGGTCATTGCTATCCTGACTTCTAACCTTATTTATTAGTTTTTCTTGGTTTTGAACTTTATAGGACTTAGATGCTATAGTGTCTAAAATGAACTCATTTTACAATGTATTATGCCCTGTAGTGGATCGTTTGTTGGGTTTCTGAGATAAGTAGTAAAAGAATGCTGCTTTTTCATTTTCAAATAATCTTTTGCCTGAAAGTCTGTTCATTCTTAGTACTAACTTGTCAGATGCATGCCCAGAGTCTTAGTAGCATTAAGCAAATAGCACTTATAAATTAAAACTTGCTTTTAATTAATGAGAGTCAGACTATAATTTATGAACAATTATTGACTCAATAAAGTTAATTACAGCCCTGCATATGTGACCAAAGCTGCAATACTAATCAAATCCATCCTGACCTTTTCAGTATAGCCTGTGGTAAGAATGTAAATAGGCTTAAAATGACTGCATTTGAGAGGCAGTATTGTGGTTAAAAGCAACAACTCTGGATCTAGACTTGGGCTGAATGATGCTTAGTAACTGTGTGTTCTTAGTTTAAGTATTTAAACTCTCTGTTTTTCAGTTTCATTATCTGTAAAAATAGAGATAAGAAATGTTATGAAGAATAAATGAGTGAATATATATAAACCATTTATCAAAATGAACACAATATGTGTTTGCTATTACCACTAGCACTTAGAATCATCTTAGGATCAGAAAGGAAGCATGAAGTCTAACACATGTATATAGAGCCAAATACTTACCACACAGCTAAAATTGGGGATTGTTGCATATTTGTAAGAATAGGGATACAGCAACATCTGAGCATATGCATGAAAGGAGAGGTAAGCCCGAATGTGATTTCTGTGTTTTCGGAGGAAGTTAGCTACAGCCTTCACTTCTGGCTCAGATTCTGGGTAAGGGCCACAGTATGTATCGTCACAAGGATGCACAGAGGCCCCTTCATCTGCAAGTCAGAAAAGAAAATGAGATGGGGGAGCAGGCAGGGAAGAAGCAAGAAACACAAATCAGAATTGTTAAACTGTAATTTTTCTTTTTTTTTATAAACATGTGTTACTAAGCAATTTATCTAATTTATTATTTATAGCAATCAGTGCTAAAAATTCTGAGGTGATTCAAGCCTCCATGAACAAAGGAGGGCCTGAGTGGGAACCCGGTAATGATTGTTAACTAACCCTGCATTAACCACTTTTAAAGGAATGGCTCTGTTTTCAGTTCTTTTGCTGGAGGACTCATTCTAGACAACCTCCAAAGGCCTACCATTATGATATGCTTCATAATACCTGTATGTTTTTTTCATAATATTCAACACACATGTAACTATTGTTCATCATTTACTCACTTAACATTCAACTGATGTTTATACTATCATAGATACCTGGGATATATTACAAGCAACACAGAAAAAAAAAATCTCTGCTCTAATTGAACCTGCATTCTACCTAGATTCTTTACTGGATGCTAATGCTTTATGAAAGCAGGCACTGTGCCTTTCATGCTGGTACCTAGCAGCTACAACAATAATATGGAAAGTGTTCTATAAATACTTGTTGAAGAAGTCAATGTCAGATCAAAAGGATAGACATTAATAAAAGTGTCCAATAAGATACAAATATTGATACAGCAAGAATATGGAGGCAGGCTGGAAATAATTCTGAAGAACACATGTCTAATTTCTATCCCGTTTTTAGATCAGCAGTATCCAAATTGGTTAATAAAACCCAAGAGTCACCTCTAGTTATCTTGGAGCTAAGAAATCTTTAAAACTACATTTTAATAATATTTAAGTTAGAAAAAGCCTTCCAAAGAGGGAAAACTTATTAAGAGGTCTATGGAGGGGACAGAGGAAAATAAGAATCACTTTAATATCATAAAGTATTATGGTTCTAAGAAATTTTGGAAATTACACTTTCTGTAGTTATTTGCCATTCTAGGCCATTACTATCCCTCCCCTACCTCTAGAAAACAATAATTCTTTCCACAAACTAACAGAAAATGCTCGGTGGTTCTGTAACATGGTCCAGTTCTATTGAA
This sequence comes from Geosciurus inauris, assembly GCA_004024805.1. Classification (NCBI taxonomy): domain Eukaryota; kingdom Metazoa; phylum Chordata; class Mammalia; order Rodentia; family Sciuridae; genus Geosciurus; species Geosciurus inauris. The sequence goes on from PVHX01003154.1 coordinate 130,784, forward strand.
CGTGAGAAGAAAAGCAAGACAAATCAGGCTAGATCTTGAGGACATGAAGGGTGACTCAATTGGAGAAAACTGTGGAATGAACTAGGCAGCCCACCTGACTACTCTGAAGTCTGTAACTAAAGCAGTGAGAAAACAGCTGGTCAGAGAGGAGAGTGACAGAGGGAGTGTGACAAGATACAACATGGACAGTCAGAGACTTGAAGGGACCTGGAAATTCTGGTTACTGGGACAGAAAACAGGAAAGAATTTGTTAACCTCAAATCCTGACCAGGCTGGGCTGGAGAGAGAAAGAGGGAGAGGCAAAGTTGGCAAGCTAACTTCTGAAACAGGAGAAAAGAAAGTCAGACCAAATTAAGCCAGGGCAGGAGCTGCAAAGCTACTTAGTGAGCAAGAAGTGAACAGCTTATCTCAAATTGCTGGTGGAAAACCGCTGGGCAGCTATCTTGTAGAGACCACACCTAAGACTGACCTGCTAGAAGGAATTAAATCTATACAGCTTTATCTCATCTACCAATGGCAGTGAATACTATCATAGGCAGTGCCTTTGAAATAGGCTGTCTCAGTAATCTGTAGAGGGATTGCTGCTAGCTGAAGGTTGCCAAGCCCCACTCACCCACTTCAGACAAGGGGAGTGGGGTGTAGCAGAAGAGTCACTCTAAAGGAATGTAGCATCAGGGGAGCAGCAAGTGCCCCAGCTGTTGGTCAGAGATCTACAAATTGCAACAGATGGCAAACCTACCTGGATCATAACAGTGCCAGGTGCCCCAAAATACTGGCCCCTGTCAGGTATGCCCAGACATGGGTCCACTAACAGCATGTCCTGTCAGCTGACAAAAGCCATAAAACCCTCAGTAACCAGCAGAAGCCTTCCATGCCCTTAGCAGTGTAACATGCTCCCCACAGGCTGCCTGCAGACTTGAGCTCCACAGTCACTGCTAAGCGTGCCCAGATGCTGTCCACTGACATGCATGCACCAGTTGGGGGCAGCTGCCCTTGCCTTCAACATGACCACCTAATGCTACTATTGCTGGACTGCCACACCTGTCATAGGGCACCAAGCTCCATGATACCTTGAAATCTACACATGTGAGTTCACACCGTTTTGACCACTCTGGTTGCATGAAATATTTCTAGGATTGTATTCCTAACCAGGGAAAGACCTGGCTTTTAAGCCACAGGAAATTAGGGGTTGTGTTCTTTATCCCTCCAGAAAGTTATCAGATACCTACACACACCAAAGAATGGAAGGAGACGCTTAGATTTGAATCAGAAGTGGGCTGGTGAGTTTGCTACCACCATGCCTAGAGAAAAAAGAGGTAAAGCTGAGGAGTGTGAGTATTTACTAAGCCTTCCAAAACTGGATGGAATCCAAATCAGGTAGGAATAATAAGAAGTCTCTTGATAGCTCAACATGGAATAACTCTTTAATGTCAGTTATTGATTTGACAGATATTATCTTGTGTATGGATTTGATGGGTTACCTTTATTATTTGAAAGTATATTCCTTAATCCTATTTTATGTATTTCTTTTAATGTTTCAAAGCATTAATTAGAATTAGTCTTTCTCATTTTTCCTTCTTGTTCATATGTATATTCTTTTTTTTTTAGTTGTAGATGGACCCAATACTTTTTATTTTTATGTGGTGCTGAGGATCAAACCCAGTGCCTCACACATGCTAGGCAAGTGTTCTACCACTGAGCCACAACCCCAGCCCCACATGTATACTCTTGACTTTTTTCTTTCCCCTTATATCACCTCTATCTCCTATTTCTCATTTATTTTTTCTATTTTTTTATTTTTCCTTTTAATGCTCTATATAGTTTAATAGTAATTTTACTTTCTTCTCTTTTTAAAAATTTTTTAGATATTTATGGATATTTATTTTATTCATTTATTTATATGTAGTGCTGAGAATTGAACCCAGTGCCTCACACATGCTAGACAAGCACTCTACCACTAAGCCAAAACCCCAGCTCCAATTTTACTTTCTTTAATGCTTAATTTATCAGGCTATTCTAGATCATCATTCTCATTTTGCATGTGAAGAATATTTTTAACAAGTTTTAAAAGTGTTATTAGTATGGTTCTTGGTTCTTAAGTGCCCCCAATTGCTGGTAATTATTATATCTCAAAATGGAGCAAGAGACTGAATAGAGCAGTGAGATCACATTGAGTGGAAGTGTTGACACTTAGATACTTGCCCAGCCTGAGGCATACAGTAGAATGAAAGCAGATCACTAAAATGTACCTCATATAACAATAGAAAAAAAATCATCCCAGCAGATGTGCAATTATCAACATAGAAATACAGGTAACGTAAGAAAACAAGGTCATAAGATATCCCCCAAAGTTCATAACAGTTCAATAATTGATGCCATAGACATCAAAGTGGAGGAAATGCTGAATAAAGTATTTACAAAGATGAGTGGTAACGTGGTCAATAAATTAAAGAAAATCTATGGAGTGAAATAAGGGAGACAATGCAGGATATGAAATAGAATTTCAATAGAAATAGGGATTGTGAGAAAGGACCAAACAGAAATCCTGGAACTGAAAAACTCAGTTAATCTAATAATAACAAAAAAACTCAGTTGAAAGTCTGTTATGGCTTGGATGTGAGGTGTACCCCTAAACTCACGAGTGAGACAATGCAAGAAGGTTCAGAGAAAAAGTGATTGGGTTGTGAGAACCTTAACCCAATCAGTGAATTAATCACCTGATGGAATTATTTGAATGGTAACTGAAGGAAGGTGGGGTGTGGCTGGAGGAGGTGTGGCATTGGCAGCATGACTTTGGAGTATATATTTGTATCCGTCAAGTGGAGATCTCTCTTTACTTTCTGATTATCGTGTGAGCTGCATCCTTCTGCAATGATGTTCTGCCTCATCTTGAGCCCTGAGGAATGGAGCTGCTGTCTATGGATGAAGACCACCGAAACCCTGAACCCCCAAATAAATTTTTCCTCCTCTACAATTGTTCTGATCAGGTGCTTTAGTCACGGTAGTGAAAATTTTCACTAAAATGGAAATTGGTACTGAGAAGTGGGGTCGTTGCTGTGACTAAGCTGACCATGTGGTTCATAAGCATTTTGAGCTTTTTGGAATTGGTGGGAGGAATTTTGAGATGCTTAGCAGCACAACCTGGAAATGCTTTAGGCTGTTGTAAGTGGAGCTTTATGGCTGATTCTGGTGAGAGCTCAGAAGACCAGAATGCTAATTGGATAGTGGACAGTGAAGACAGGGCTCGAAGGGGTTCAGAGGGAAAAGAGGACAATATTGGTAATTGGATTAAAGGCCATTTGTGTTATGAGAAGTTATATACATTTTCCCCATGTCCTGAGACTTTCTGTGAAGCTAATTTTAAAAGTGATGGACTTCTTAATCTGGTGGAAGAAATGTCTAGGAAGCATAGCATTCAGGTGGTGGCATGGATATTGCTGGCAGCTTTTAGCTAAATTTATTGTGATAATCGGGAGCAGAAAGCAGAGCAGAAAGATTTGAAAAATTTGGACTTGAAAGGTGGGAGTAAAACTGGAGCTAAGAAAGTTGCAGTTATTAAAGACTTTACCATCACTAAAGAAATGCTAAAGACTTTCCCAGACACAATGAGAAAGATGACTTAAGAACATCTCAGGAGCTGGCAAGACAATACCCATTTCAGACTCAAGGAAATAAAAATAAAAATTCTCTTTAGAAGAGACCAGTGGGGCACTCTTTTTGCACAAGAGGGCCTAGGAAGTTTTTTCAACTTCCTAGGGTTGAAAAGGAAGTTGCCAGGGTTCCTAGAGGCTTGGCAACTGCTCAAGATGGTGTCAATCATGTGGTGCTGATTCTGCAGGAACACAGGATGTTGGAGTTAGGGGGTCTTAGAGGCTTCCACCAAGATTTCAAAGGAAGGCCTGGGAGGCCAGGAAAAGTGCAGCAGGGTGAGAGTCCCTGTAGACAGCCCTTGAGAGGACAAAGTATGGAGATGTAAGGAGGAAGCCAAAGCTGCAGTGGAGACCCTCAAGATTAAGAAATGTCAATCACATGGGACATTATCCTAGGAAAGCTGCAGGAATCAGAAGAGACAAGACAACAGAAAGGCCACTTGGGCTTCAACCAATAACGTCATAGGGGTGGAGCTACACAAACTCTTTGGAGAGAACATCATGATGCCATGTACTCCATATGCTGGACACAGAACTACAGGACTTGTTTTCCCAGCTGGATTTCAGTCTTGCTTTGGTCCTATCCTGTCTTTCTATGGTCCTGATTTTCTGAATGGAAATATTTACTCTGTACCTTTATATATCGGTACTTGTATATTGCTTTTAATTTTATAGGAGTCACAATGTGAGATTGCCTTGAGTCCCAGAAAGACTTTAAACTTAAACTTTGAGCAATCTCAGAACTGTTGAGATTATGGGGACTCTTGAGAATGAACTAGATATATTTTGCATTGTTAGATGAGTGTGAGCTTTTGGGAGCCAGGATGAAATGTGATAGCTTGCATGTGAAGTGTCTCCCAAAACTCACAAGTGAAACAATGCAAGAAGGTTCAGAGAAAAAATGATTGGGTTACGAAAACCTTAACTCAATCAGTGAATTAATCACCTGATGGGATTGAGTGGTAACTGAAGGCAGGTGGGATGTGGCTGGAAGAGGTGTGGCATTGGCAGCATGGCTTTGGGGAATATATTTGTTTCTGTCAAGTGGAGGTCTCTATCTACTTTCTGGTCATCATGTGAGCTGTGTCCCTTTGCTACACTTTTCTGCCATGATGTTCTGCCTTACCTTGAGACCTGAGGAATGGAGCCAGCCTTCTATGGAATAGTACCTCTGAAACTTATCCTTCTCTACTATTGTTCTGGTCAGATCTTTTAGTCACAGCAGCAAAAAAGCTGACTAAAACAGTCTCATCAATAGATTAAATCATGTATAAGACAGAATTTCAGGCCTTGAAGACTAGGCATACAAACTTGAATACTCAGACAGTGATTAAGAAAAAAAATACATGATCAGAATATGCAAGAACTGTGGGACAATTTAAGAATCATTAGCAGCAAGTAAGGAATAAAGATAGAGGCTAATAGTGATGATTACCTATTCAGTGATATAATAGCAGAAAATTTCCAAACTTTGGGTATGTGATGGACATTCAGATACACTATGTATTTAAAACCCTAAATAGACAAGACTGAAAAGGAACCTGTTCATAAACATTATAATTAAATGCCCAAATGAATGAAGATAAAATTCCAAAATACTTGAGAAATGTCAGGTCACATTTAGAGGTTAGCCAATCCGAACAACACATGATTTCTGAGAAGAAACCCTAAAATCCAGGAGGGCTTGGAACAATGTGTTTCAAGCCCTGAAAGAAAATAGCTATCAATCAAGATTGTTATATCCAGCAAAGTTATCTTTCAGAATCAAAGAAGAAATAAAAACTTCCAAGGTAATTAAAAACTAAAATAATCCATGACTTCTAAGCCAGCATTAAAGAAATCCTGCACACATAAGAATATAAAACCAAACAGCAGCACTCAGAAAAGGATAAATCTCATTAGAAGAGTAATTAAGCAAATGAGAATTAAAACCAATTAAACATTAGAAATAAATCAAAATGTCAGGAAATAATGAACACCTCTCTATAATAATGCTGCATGTAAATGGCCTTAACTCTCCAATTAAAATACATAGACTAGCAGATTAAATTAAAAAACAAGACTCAACTATATGTTGTTTGCAAGAAACACATCTAACAGGCAGATACTCACGAGATGAAAATGAAAGGTTATAAAATCATATTCCATGCAAATAGAGCCCCAAATCAAGCAAAAATAGACCTTTAAAGAAAAACTAATGCTAATGCTCCTCAAATTATTCCATGAAGTAGAAAATGGGGAGGGCACTTCCAAACTTATTTTATGAAACCAGTATTACCCTGATGCCAAAACCAGATAAGGACATTCTGAGAAAAACAACAACAACAATGAAAATCTGTAGACAGATATCCTCAATGGATAGAGAAGTAAAAATACTTAATAAAATATTAGCAAGGGGCTGGGGTTGTAGCTCAGCGGTAGAGTGCTTGCCTAGCATGCATGAGACACTGGGTTCAATTCTCAGCACCACATACTAATAAATAAAATAACAACTAAAAAAAATTTAAAGAAATATTAGCAAATTCTATTTAACAGAAGTCTTCTAGAGCTGAAAAACAAATTTAGTAAAGTTGTAAGATACAAAATCAACATACAAAAATCAAAAGCTTTTCTATGTATCAGTCAAAATAAATCAGGGGGCTGGGATTGTAGCTCAGGGGGCTGGGATTGTAGCTCAGCGGTAGAGTGCTTGCCTTGCATGCGTGAGGCCCTGGGTTCGATCCTCGGCACCACATACAAAGCAATAAAATAAAGACATTGTGTCCATCAACAACTAAAAAAATATTTTAAAAAAATTTAAAAAATTAAAAAAACAAAAACAAAAACAAAAACAAAATAAATCAGGAAAAAAATCCACTCATAATAGCCAAAAAAATAATAATGCAATACCTTGTAATAATCTAACCAAAGAGAGGAAAGACCCCTACAATGAAAATTACAAAACACCAAACAAAACAAAACACAGAGGAAGACACTAGAAGATTCTAGAAAGACCTTCCATATTCTGAATAGGCAGAATTAACATTGTTAAAAGGTCATATTACTAAAAGAGATCTACAGATTCAATGTAATCCCCACCAAGATACCAATGACATTACCAATGACAGAACTAGGAAAAACACTCCTATAATTCATATGGAAGAGCAAAAGAACAAGAATATCCAAAGAATTTCTAAGCAAAAAAATCAATGCTCAAAGACTAATACCTGATTTTAAATAATACTACAGAGTTGTAGTAACAAAAACAGCATAGGGGCTGGAGTTATAGCTCAGTGGTGGAGCGCTTGCCTAGCACATGTAAGGGACTGGGTTCGATTCTCAGCACTGCATATAAACAAACAAACAAATAAAATAAAAGTCCATCCACCAAAAACAACAACAACAACAACAACAACAACAAAAAACCCAGCATGATACTAGAATAAAAACAGACATGGAGTTCAATAGAATAGAATAGAAGACAAAAAGACAAACTCACACAGATATAATCATCTGATCCTTGACAAAATTGCCCAAAACACATATTGGAGAAAAGACAGTATTTTTAATGAATGGTGCTGAGAAAACTGGATATTCATATGTAGAAGAATGAAACTAGATCCCTCTCTCTCACCCTGCACAATAGTCAACTCAAAGTTGGTCAAAGGCCTAGAAATTAGACCAAAAATTTTGCAACTGCAATTAGGCCACATAAAGGAAATCCTCCAACATAAAGGTATAGGCAATGACTTCTTCAATAGGACTCCTAGGACTCAGGAAATAATAGCAAGAATATACAGGATGGCATTTAAAAGCTTCTACACATTGAAAGGAAATAAGACTATGAAGAGAGAGCCTACAGAATTTGAGAAAAATCTTTGCCAGTTACTTCTCTGATAGAGGATTAGTATCCAGAATATATAAGGAATTAAAAAAATTATGGGGCTGGAGTTGTGGCTCAGTGGTAGAGTGTTTGCCTAGCATGTGTGAGGCACTGGGTTCAATTCTCAGCACCACATATAAATACATAAAAAATAAAGGTCCACCTACAACTAGTAAAAAAATCATTAAAAAAAGAATTAAAAAAATTAAAACTTGTAAGTTAACCCAGTTAAGATCAATAAACAACCCAGTTAATAAATGGGCAAATGAACTAAATAGATATTTCTCAAAAGAAGAAATTTAAATGGCCAACAAATATATGAATAGATGTTCAGTATCTTTAGTAATCAGGGCACTATAAATCAAAACTACATTGAAATTTTATCTCACTACAGTTAAAATGGCAATCATCAAGAATATAAATAATAGGGCTGGAGTATAGCTTGGTGGTAAAGCACTTATCTAGCATGTGCCAGGCCATGGGTTTGATTTCCAAGCACTACGTGCGCGCGCACACACACACACACACACACACACACACACACACATCAAAAAAAAAGAAAAGAAAATAATAGTAAATGATGAGGAGGATGTGGGGAAGAAGGAACACTTACATATCATTGGTAGGATTGTAAATTAGTAAAACTGCCATGGAAATCAGTATGGAGTTTCCTCAAAAGTCTAGAAATGAAACCCATCTTATGATTCTGCTATACCACTCCTCAGTATTTATCCAAAAGAACTAAAGTCAGTGTACTATATAGCAAAGCATGCATACCTATGTTTATAGCAGCACAATTAGCCAAATTATGGATCCAGCCCAGGTGGCCATTAACAGATAAACTGATGAAGAAAATGTGGTACTTATACAAATGAAACTTTATTTAGTCATAAAAAAGATTATGTCATTTGCAAGAAAATGAATGCAAATGAAGAGTATTATGTTAAGCTAAAGAAACCAGACTCAGAAAGCCAATGGTCTTATATTTTCTGTCATACCTGGCAGGGGTAGGAGAGAGAAAGGAACCTCATAAAAATAGAAGAAAGATCAGAAGAGTAGATGAAAGGGATCAAGGGAGTGTGTGTGTGTGTGGGGGGGGAGGTACTGTGGAATGAAATTGATCAAATTACATTATGTGCATTTATGAATATGTGACAACCCTATTATGTATTATCATAATGCATCAATAAAAATGGGGAAAAAGAGTGGTTCAAGCTGTTGGAATGGCAAGAGTTAAGATGTGGGACTCACAGCAATCGGGGTTTCCCTCTTTAGGATTTCATTCAGGAGATGTCCAGAAGCAACTGGGATATTATTGAACTTAGAACATAGTATAAAAACTGTGGCTGATACTCTGAAGGAAATAGGGGGGAAAAGAACTATCCATGGAGCATCAATGTGAAACACTGGGAAGACAAAAGCACAAACTGAACAACTACTTCCAGAGGGAGCAGAACTAATGATTCAGAGAACACAAAAATTCTAATAAATACCAAGGGCAAATAAAACACTAGAGACAACCAGGGACAAAGAGTTACAAAAAAGAACCAATCAGAGTAAAATAAAAATCTTAATTCATGGGTTGAATAAATACAGTTGATGAACAAATTAATGAGATGGAGTAAGATTTGAAATGTTCCCCGAAAGCATCAGAAAGGGATAAAGAATTAGAAAAATGAGAGAAAATGAAAGTGCATGAAAAATGGAATGTTTCAATATGTGATTAATAGGGGACTTAGAAGGAAAGAAAAAACAGGGTAAACATTGGGAGAAATGCAATGTAAACTTTCTCCATGAGGAAGGAAAGACTGAAGAGACTTATTATGCACCAAACAAAAGAGCTAGAAGACTAACACTCTAGCACTGTGACATGGTAGAGTAAAAGACAACAATTCCAGGGAGGAAAAGCAGGTTGTTTAGAGAAAACAAGAATCAGATTCATATGTGACTGTACAATGGCAACATTTCTTCTTAGAAAAAGAAGATCCAGCTATATTATGTTTATTAAAAATATGGTATAAGTAGATATATTGGATGTCTCCTTTTTGTACTGTGGCAGTCTTGGTGCTTTCATGAGTATCCTAGGGCTGCCATAACACATTGCCACAAATCGAATTTCTTAAAACAACAGAAATTTATTCTATCATCACAGTTCTTGAGGCTAGAGGCCCCAAATTGAGGCATAAGCAGGGCCATCCTCTCCCTAAATGCTCTGGGGAACATTCCTTCCTTGCCTCTTTCTCTATTCAATAGCATAATTTTACCTTCATCAGTAGTACCTATGAGAATATTTGATAGAAAATAACTCCTAGATAATATCTAGGAATTAACTTATCAAAGAATGCATGACTATTAGAAAGAAAATGTTAAAAATCTATTAAAAAGTTTATAATTAAGAACAGAGAACTACACCACGTTCACAAATACAATGACCTAACAGTGTAAAGATGTAAATTTTTCCCTATTTTTATTTGTTCAATTTAACATAAACAAAAATTCCAGTATCAGAATTTGGGGTTCCCAAATAACTCTAAAATTTTGAAATAGTTTTTGGAAATTTATTTTTAGTTGACAATAATTGCACATATTTATGAAGTCCAGTGTGATAATCTGACACATGCATACAATATATAACAATTCTATTAGGGTAATTAGCATTTCTATATCCTTAAATATTTATCATTCCTTTGTGTTTGGAGCCTACAAAGTCTTTTCTTCTAGCTCTTTATAAAATATATAAGATGATATGAACTATAGTTGCCCTTTTGTGCTGTAGAACATTAGAACCTAATTCTCTTTAATTGTACTTTAGTATAAGTAATCCAACCTTATTCCTTCCTACGCTTCCTAGCCCATACTGATAATATTCTATTTTCTTCTTCTATGAGATCAACATTTTTAGATTCCACATGTGAATGTAGACTTTCTGTGTCTTTCTGTGTGTGGTTGTTTCACTTAACGTAATGTTCTCCAGAAGAACTATATAATTTCTGAGGAGGAATAAATGGCTAAGAAAATCTTAGATGAGCAAAGAGGAGAGACTTGTCTCACCAGGCATTAAAACATGCTACATAGGTGTAGTAATAAAAACAATATGATACTGAGGGGGCTGGGGTTGTGGCTCAGTGGTAAAGCGCTTGTCTAGCATGCGCGAGGCACTGGATTGGATTCTCAGCACCACATATAAATAAATAAAATAAAGGTCTATCAACAACTAAAAAAAATATTTAAAAAAGAACAATATGATACTGAGTCAGGAATATACTAGTAAACCAATGGAACAGAATATATGGAAGTCTGGTATACCATAGAGGGGAGCATCACAAATCACATGGAAATGATTGTTGAGTGAATGATGTTCAGAAAACTAACTCATTATATGGAGAAAACAAGTGAATCCTTATAGCATAAACATACAAAAGAAAATTTTAAATAATTTAATGATTTAAATAAAAAACATGCTAAAGAATCAAGGACCATAAGATTTTGGTTATTGTTAGTTAGGTACTTTCTCCAACCCTTTTCCTTTATATCATCCTTCTGGATGGGCTTAGAAAATGTGGGGATGGTTGTAAGAGAAGTATTCTTAATAACAAAGTTTTGTTAATGAAAATTATGTTCAGGGGGAGAGGAGGGAAGAAGGTTGAAGGTGTATTTGAGTATATGTGATGAATATATAATTAATTAAAATTGTAACTTTTAATGTTACAATATTTTTATGTTAATATTCAGATCTAATTCTACACTTCCCAGAGAGAAGATATACATTATTTTCTAGTATCAAAAAATATTAAACTTGGCTGTAGTCCTTGATATAATGATAAATATAATATATACATATATTCCTAAACTGTCATTATGTCATTTATATATTCCCAAACTACAGTCATTACATTTATATGTAAAAATTCTTATAATTAATAATGAAGTGCAAGCAAAAGCAATCTGTCAAGATACCTTTCAAAAAATCCCTAGGTTAAGGAAGAAACAAGAACTCCAATTGAAAAATTACTAAAATTTAATGGTGCATGTCAAAACATACATGACATTGCTAAAGCTATGTCCCCCAAAGAAAACTCATTATTGAACCTGACAAATTACAATGAGTAAGTTAAGGGTCTGAATCAAGAAGATAGCCTTAAAATTTATCTGTGGAACAAAAATATAATCTTGCAGAAAGAAGAAAATAACATAATAAAGTTAATTATTTCCTTCCTTCTACTTGTTTTGGAATTGGTTTATTCTCCTTTTTCAAGGGCCTTGAGATGCATCATTAGGTTGTTTATTTGGGCTTTCTGATTTTCTTATGTAAGCACTCCCAGCTATTAACTTTCCACTTAGAATTGCCTTTGTAGTGTCCCAGAGGTTCTGGTATGTTGTACCACTATTCTCATTTGAGTCTCAAAATGTTTTGCTTTCTTCCTTGATTTCTTATAACACCCATTCATCATTCAAAAGAATATTTTTCAATCTCCATGTGTTTATATAGTTTCTGTAGGGTTCTGTCATATTGATTTCTCATTTCATTCCATTATGATTTGATAAGAAAATAATTATATCAATTTTTTGTATTTGCCAAGAGTTGCTCTGTGGTCTATAAGATAGCAACTTCTAAAGGTTTAGAAACTAATGTTGGAAAAAATGAAGAAAAAAGAAGGGAGGAAATTTTTCTGGGAAAATTATAGATACTAAAAAATCTTTTCCACATTCCCTTTTAAAATATTTTTTTAAAGTGTGCTTTGAACATTGGAAGGAATCTTTGCCATCTCCCCCATATTCTCCATCCCCCCATGTCTCCCATGCATGGTCCTCACCCAGCACTGCCTGGAAGGAATTTTTATAATTCTATTACTAGTAAGATTCAGAATTTTAAAATAGCTTCTTTATGCAAATTCTTCCAGCAACACCATGACTGTGCTGCCACTACTAGTTTGGACTTACAGTATGTCAGATTTTTTACATGTAGTATCTTTCTGAATCTCCATATCAACATTATGTGGTAGGTAGAATAATCACAACCTTACCAAAAGAACAAGGCAATGTAAGGAAACACAAATATAGATGATAGCATTATTCAGACCATGTGCAATAAGGTAATAATATTGTAAAGGGCTTGTGTTTCCTAATTAAATGTTGAATTTGACTGAACAGCGTTTGTTAAATACTTCTGTCCTGGACATTGTATTATGCTCTGGGAATTCAACTATGAAAAAGCTACACACTCTTATTTGAGGAACATATAGATTAGCCTAGAAGGCACATATATAACAGTTATTCTGAAGCAAGCCACATATATAACAGTTATTCTAAAGCAGACAGACGGAGTAATTACCCTATGAGTGTTCAGGAAAGTCTTAGAAAAATAATGTCTCCTGGAAGAGGTAAGTCTAGAAGGATGGATAGGAGTTAGAGGGTAGCTTCAGGTAGTGAGAATAAATCATTAATTATAGAAACGCAAGAACCATTCAGTACTAAAGTTCAACATAAAAAGTGAGTCAGGAAGTTTTGGTGGATTAGCCTAGAGTAGTAATTAGGGACTAGTTCATGTAGCATCTTATATATTATGCAAAGGACCTTGCAATATCTTGTAGGAAATAAATAATCTCTGTGGTAGCCATGAAAGGTGCCATTATCCATCATCACTCTGTATCTATCACTGCATAGATAGATCTCATCAAGTCCACACTATCCCCATGGTTGCCTCTAGCCAGTGACTGATCATGGTAGGTACTAACCTATTCTCGCAGGATGCAGGTATCCTCTACAGCACAACAGTGGCTTGAGAACTCCTTGACCTAGCCTCACCCTTATTACAGCTGTACTTCAGTCTGAGCCTCTTCCAACTCAATCCTCTTTTCCCCCTCTCCTTACATAGGGTTCTGACCTGCATCATAATATATGACTCTCCCAGTACATTCTTGCTTCCTGTCCTTTATTCTTCACAGAACTCTCTATCTACAGATTTTCCATATTTGCATCTCCATTGTATAACCTGTTGTCTAGAACAGAAGTTTTCTCCAATAAATCTGTTGTACATTCAATCCTAAACTGATGTCAATTTCTTGGAGATTCCAAACCAATATGTTGGATATGGGGTGTCCCCCAAAACTCCCGTGTTAATGCGGGCATGTCCAGAGGTGAAATGATTAGATTATTAGAGCTGCAACCTAATCAGTGCATCCTAGTTTTATTGGACTGACTGGATGGTAACTGTAGGCAGGTGGGGTGTGGCTGGAGGAGGTAGGTCACTGGGGGTGTGCCCTGAAAGAGGGCATCATCTCTATGGCCCCTTCCTCATTTTCTTTCTATTTCCTGGCTGCCATGAGCAGAGTAGTGCTCCTCTGCCATGCCTTTCCACCATGATGTTCTGCCTCATTTTGAGCCCAGAGCAAAGGAGTCAGTTCACTTTGGATCAAAACCTCTGAAACTGTGAGCCAAAATAAACTTTTCCTCTCAGGGTGGAATATGATGGTCATCATAGCCCTAACTTTATGTATGACTGCATGTATGTTGTGATTCTATATCACTTACAACAAGAGAAATGAAATGTTATCCTCTAAATAATACTAAAACTAATACTACTAATAAAATTAAAAAATAAAACAAAATAAAAAAAAACAAAATAAACTTTTCCTCCTTTATGTTGTTCTTGTTGGGTATTTTGGCTTCAGTGAAAAAAGCTGACTCACACAAGTGTGAAGGCTTTAATTTTTCTAATGAAGGTTTATTAAGATATAATTTACATATAATAAAATTTACCCTTTTAAGTGTATATTTAAGCAATTTTTAATACATTTGCAAAATTGTGCAACCATCACTACTATCTAATTTTAGAACATTGGCATTACTCCAAAAAGAAAACCCACACTTACTAAGTCAATTAATATTTATCTTCCCTGGCTTCTAAACAATAAGATGTTTTAAAACATGATCAGGTTTTTATTTTAGATTGACCTTGTCAACATTTATAAGGATAAATTTGTAAGAGGCAAGTCTATAATTAGGGAGATCAAATCAAGATGTACATGAATAATCTAGGCCAGATATATTGACAGCTGGAATTAGGGCAGTAGTATTAGGGATGGTACTGAGGGGATGCATTAAAGACATATTTGGAAGAGTAAACTAACTGGACTTTCTGATTCATTGAATATGTATGGTAAGTAAGAGGGTGGTTAATGATACCCTACATTTCTGGGTTGGCTAACCGAATTGATAGTATTATTGATTGAAATACCAAATAGATGAGGAGGAATGTGAAGATGTGGGGAAAAAAAGATGATGAATTCCATTTTAGACCTACTGGGTTTGAGTCATTTGAGGCTGCCAGTGACAATACCTAAGGGGATACTGAACCTGAATAAAAGCTCAAAGGGAATATTAGGCTGGAGTAAAATGTTTGAGGGTCATTACCATTTTATGAGAATAAAATCATTCAAAGTGGCTTTTGGTTGACAACATTAACAAACCAAGCATCAAACTCCACAGTTCATCAGTATTTAAAAGAGACAGGATATGAGAGGAACTGGTATTCAGAATAAAAAGGAATTATCAGGTAAGAACAGGATCACAAGATGGTGGCATCAAAGGGACTCTGATGAGAAAAGGTTCTAGAAAGAATGTGAAAGGATAGAATCAACAACCAGGTGGAGTCATAGGCCTTAAATGGGGTTTCTGATTTTCTGTCTCCTCATTTTTTATTGCTATCCTATCAGTAATAAATCATAAGTGTGTGCTTGATATATATTTGTAACTTATATATTCCCTATGTGAGGGCTAATATATGAAACATACAAAATTAAAAGTTTAGAGAATGGTTTAGAGATGAAATAAACAATACTATTAAAATCTTTTATTAGTCATAGAAAGATATAATTCTCTTAAAATAGAGATGAGACAGATGAGATGTCTCTTACCAGAGTTTGGGTATTATTTTTCCTAAATTAATATAAGATGTAGATGATGATATTAAAGAATGTGAGCACACTGAGCTCTTGGTTGATGTCCTAACTGGAATTTTCATACAAAAGTATGTGTATTGCAATGTTCAGACTCTCTGGACATTTAAAACATTATTTCTCTAGCCACTGGACAGTTAATTCAGTAAATGCATTGGTAAATGTTATAATTGAATACTTAGTGGAAGAAAGAACATGCAATTGTATGAATTGGATGGTTAAAAATATCCATGGAGGGAACAAAAATGAATGATATAGTTTCCTAGGCAGGTATTATGCTAATCACTTTTTCCAATATTGTATTTCTATAATATTATATTAACTGTGTAAGTTAAAAAATATATTAGAAAAGAAAAATAGAGATTTAAGAAATAGTTTTTTAAAAAGGAAAACATTTAGGAAAGTTTTTAAAAGGTAAATAAGGAAAAAGAAAAAAATATGATAGTAAATTTGGTTTTATTTTACAGTTTGTAACCACTGATCTCTGTGGAATTTACAGATATAATGGGTATATCTGGGGAATAAGCAGTATCTGGGGAAGCCATAAGTATTGTGACACATTTTCATTGGTTATATTTTCATTTTCAATCTTTGTTTTTCTTTTAATTTACAGTTTCTATATTTCTCATAGATAGAATTAGAATTCCATTAAATTTTTTAAAGTGTTTTCAAAAAATTTGTTTTTTGGGGAATGGGGTGTAGCTTTAGTAGTAGGGCATTTGCCTAGCATGCACAAGGCCCTGGTTTTAATCCCCAGCAGAAAAAAATTCTTTTTCACTTGTATTTCTCACTGTCAACTTACCTTCAAATAACACATGTAAACAATTGAGCAAAGTTGTCAATATAATTTATGAACACACATAAGTGTGCAAACGTGTATTCATGTACTGATGTATATATATGTATATACAGATGTAGAGACATAGTTATAAAATCATACATACTATAGGAGCTATTTTTGGTCACAAAATAGAATTATAATCATGTTTTTCTCTTGCTTTTTCCTTCTGTATCAACTTGAATTCATTCTTTTAAATTCATTTTATTGTAAGTGAACATAATTCAGTCCCCTATCTTCCTATTGTTGGGAGATATGCTTATTTATCTTTTCTTTTCCTGCCACAATGAACAAGACCTCAGAGTGGAACACAAACAGTAAGTACTTCAGTTAAATATCAAAGCACACATATCCTTACATCTGAGTTAGAAGATTTCTGTGAAACTGATCTGTAGAAATAGAACACTGAGTTGAAAGATAAATTCATAGGATGCAAAATTTTAAATTTACAAAGGATTATATTTTTATTTTTCATAGATTTTTTGGTCTGATTTCCTACTAAGATTGCTATTATTTATACTTCCACACAAAGATAAGCATACCATTTCTCCTTAATCCCTACCAGCCATCACCTATATCATTTTTTGATTTTTGTCAGTTTGATGGTAAAAATTTAATTTGCCTTCCTTACCACAGATATGTTTTTGCTTCATGTTTGTTTCAGATGAACTCTTCCCTGAATTGTTTACTCATGTCCCTAGCTCATTTTATTTTCTATTGGGGTGTTTTTGTTTTTCTTAACTGTGTATAAAAGTGCTAGGTAGAGATGGTCATCTGCATTACATTTTATCCTCAAATCTATAATTTTTCTATTCAATTGTTTATGGTAACTTTTATCATTTTAGATATTCAAAATTTTATATAATCACTATGTCTTCTTTTTTGTAAATAGCTTCTGAGTTTCTTGTCTTGATTAAGAAAGTTTTCCTTATCATTAAAGAATATAGATAATTTCTCAATTTTTAAAAAGAATTTATCACTTTTTTCCGTCTAAATCTTTAATACTATCTTTTTGTTTGGTACTGGGAATTAATCTCAAGGGTGGTTTACCACTGAGCCACACCATCATCCTTTTTAAAATGTTTTCCTTGGAGACAGAGTCTCACTAAGTTGCTTAGGGCCTTGCTAAATTTCTGAGGCTGGCCTCTAACTTGGAATCCTCCTGCCTCAGCCTCCCATCACTGGGATTATAGGCATGCATTTATTTTTTTACATATGTAACATATGGTTATAACTTCAGTTCTCTGGATGGCTAGCCAAATCTATCAGCATTGTTTATTAAATATTTTATCATTCCCTGACTGAACCAAAATCCACCTTGATCATATAATAAAGACTGCTGCATGTGTGCACCTATTCTTGGATCCTGTTTTGTTCTGCTAATCTATTTGTCTATTCTATATTGTTATCCCATCAATCTATAGTGCCATTAAAATTTTCTGATACCAGCAAGTTCCCTTCTCTGTTCTTCTTTTTCAGTTTTTATGTTGTTCATTTATTTTCCATATGAATGTTATGGTCACTTTATTCAATTCCTACAAGCAAAACACAAACAAGAAACTTCACTGAGGTTCTAATTGGAATTGTATTTGCTTTACAATGATTTGGGAGAGAATTTTGTACAAATTTTATATGCAGTATAAATATGCTTACTTTATATTTGAAATAATGAGTAATAGCTCAATTGGCATTTCCTTAGAAAATCAGACCCTCTTTTACATAACCCAACACTATAAATTTCTAAAGACTAATTACTTACATTGTTTAAAGTAAAGATGAGAAGATGATAATCAAAGAACTAATCTCATTTTTCATCGTCTCTGTAGATCGGAACTATTTCTAAAGCCACTCCTGAATTTCACAGACTTACTTGATTTTCAATGTACAAAGGGTGGGAATTGCTATCTTTTATCCTATAGAAGGAAAGAAAAACAGAGCTTACTGATTTTCTCCTTCAAGACTGAATAGACCTAGGAGTGGGATAGCAGGCTCAAACGGTGGTTCCATTCCAAGTTTTCTAAGGAATCTCCATACTGCTTTCCAGATTGGCTGAACCAATTTGCAGTTCCACCAGCAATGTAAGAG